>CAUYRH010152645.1:0-13122 GCA_963574655.1 Perodicticus potto
CCACACCTACGGTGCATCTTAAAAGGGTACAGTCGAACCTTACTAAATGCAGAATACAAATGTCTTCATACAATAACTGAGAAAATGCCAGGAAGGCTATGTTAATCAGTTTGATGAAAATAGTTCAGATTATATATGAAATCAGCACATTGTACCCCTTGATTGCACTCTTGTACACAGCTATGATTTAATAACAAAGACAATAAAAAAAAAAGAAAGGGTTGTCTTGGGACCTTGAACACACAGTGCCCTTTTCCAATTTCTTAATCTATGAAATAGGACCAAAGCCTTAAATCTATAAAGTTATTTGACACATTTAACACATTCAACACATTTGAAGATGTGTTGTCAGCTATGGTTGAGAATATGTTCAGAAAAGAATGTTAGACAAATATATGATGTCGATCACCTAACTGAGAATATCCGACATCCTCGGTGGCAGGGCGTTTTTGACCCTTGACACCTGACAGTGACCACAGCTGTTAGGAAATCCGGACATCCGTGTAGGCACACAGACACACGTGCACACCCCCCCAGTTCTGTTGTATAATAAATACCTTTCACGCTGAGATATCTAAGTTACCAAGTAACCATGGCAGTTAACATTCTTTTTATTTTAAAAAAAACAAACAGCAGTTGTTTATCTCCCTTAGGGTTTATACTTCTGATAAAATGCTATTCTATTTTTGAGCTATTCCAGTACAATGTGTAGAAGACAATGACAGGTGAAATTTTAAATGTACTTAGCTATCTTTTCTCCGACTAATCCTATTATACAGGCCGCCTTCCACCCCTTTTCCTTATCAGGAAGAACAGCTTCGGTTTGGTCTGAGTAAAAAGTCGATTAATTGTATCCTTCCAGGAACACACTGCCATGTTCTGAGAGGTAAAGAAAGGAATTTTAAAAGTGGATTTGTTTTAATCGGGAATAAACAGTGTCAAGAACACCTCTGAGCTGGAAGGTGATAGTTACTGCTTCATCTGTAGTCGGACACACAGAGAGATTGTTTAAATCCTCCCGTCAGGTTCTCAGACGTTTTCCCAGAATTCTATTTTGCTTTATCTTTTGGGAAGCTACAAGAAGGGTGACACTTATCATTTTAAAAAGCTACCATTTTGAGTAAAGTATTAAATCTGGAACTAATAAATATTTTTAACTTTTACACAGTCGTTCTATGTTCATTTTCAACAGATCCCATAGAAGACTATTTCTCATAAGAAAGACATATTTGAGGCAGCACCTGTGATTCAGAGGAGTAGGGCACCTGCCCCATATGCCAGAGGTGGCGGGTTCGAACCCAGCCTCGGCCAAAAACTGCAAAACAAAACAAAACAAAACAAAACAAAAGAAAGATATATTTCCTCCACTTCAGAAGGAAGCTTAAAAAATAATTTTGGGGTGTTGGGGTGGCTCAAAGGAGTAGGGCGCTGGCCCCATATACTGGAGGTGGTGGGTTCAAACCCAGCCCAGAACAAAAACTGCAAAAAAAAATTATTTTGAGATGAATTAGTTGATTACAAAAAGTATATGCATTTGAACTATTTCCTCCAAAAAGCCAATCAAGTTCATCCAACATTTCAGGGAGTTAGGAAGAGACATGCTTTACTCCTGGAGAAAAAAAAAACTATTATGACATCTAGAGGTTAAATGGCTTGCCAAATTTACTAGGTCAAGCAGTGGGACTGAGGATAAAGCCATAGGTTTCCTGCCTTCCAGATGGCAGCAGAGTGGGATGAGACCCACACGTCTGGTGTTTTCAAACAGAAGGAGTGAAGAGGCAATCCTTCCAGAGCACAGCCCCCTCCTTCCACAGGGTGGCTGAAGCTTGTAGGACTGGTCTGTGTCCAAGCATATATAGGAAGGTCTTCTGAATTAAAAAATACTATCTGTGGGAGAATGGTCTGTGAATTATCTCCGATATTATCTGGAAAGCATTAGCAGCCAGGCAACAAACAGGACAGGCAGAGAAACGGGTGACCCTTTTGCTACTCTTCTCCCTCTTTGAGGATTGAATATTAACACACTTGAACCCCTCACCAAACTCCTTTCCTTTTAAGGTGGTGGTGCTCTATGTTGTGGTAGAGTTGATCACAAATGCTCAGCAAGTGTCAGTTTCCCAAAGACAGTGCTGAAGAGGCTGAGGAGAAAGTGAGCTGCACTTCACCGCAGGAAGAACCTCTCCACTGAGGCCCAGGTGAGTCAAGGGCCGTCTCTAGGTTCTGGGCTCTCTGCAGCTCTTGGTAATCAACCACCTGGAGCAAGTGTTTGTTCAGTAAGTAAAAGACATAGAAGAGGATGGGGAGGGAATGAGCCTCCCAAAAGGGACAATTATGTATTTTTTTTTTTTTTTGCCAGCAAAGCCTACAGTAATTTTTATGATATGAGATGACTACCAAGGATTAGCTGCAAAATATAATTCTGGTTTATACAATTTTCATTCAACAGTGGTTTCCTGTTGCTCACATTGTAAGACATTGACTATAGGGACGTGTCATCCAGAGAACATTTTAAGGCTTTAATTTAATTTAATGGACTTTTCAAATTAAATTCTCCCTTTTGGTGTATTTCTCTACACCACTCTATGCCCTCTGCCATCTCTGCCCATCGGCCCTGAGCACTCAAATACACGTCCCACACCAAATGATTCACCGAGTCCCAATGTCTTCAGGCTCCAGTGCACATATCTCCTCAGGAAGCAAGAGGCTCTTGGGGTTATCATACCTAATCCTCCTGCTTGCCTAAAAATATCAGTCAAGTTTATCTTTCCAGATTTAGCTCAGGCTTTACCTCTTGTACAAAGCCTCAGCTGGCTACTACCCCACCCAGTGATTAATTGGCCATTTTGCTTTTACACCCCCACCATGCACTAGGTCATCAGCCTCCTTTGTTTAATTTTGCTTTTACAGCCCCACCATCCACTAGGTCATCAGCTTCCTTTGTTTACAGCTCTGTCTTCCCAGGCTAGACTCTAAGCCCCCTGGGGTGGAGCTGGAGCCTTATCTTCCAGTCTCCAGAAACCAACATAGTGTCCTATTACTTGAGTACAGTTACTGAATGAATAATCATCAATGTTCTCCACTCTGTTCCATCCTCTGGAAAAAAAATCCCACAATTGCAGTTTTTTTAAGCAATGAACAATTTGGAAGAATAGAATGGAAAGATTCTAAAAACCCAAAGTCCCACTCTATTTAAGTCCTGGCTATGCTGAATACTCTTGGGAAGCAATTTATTCTTTTTATTTGTGGGGGGCGAGGGGGAGGCTAGTTCAATTCTCAGTTGAGGATAATTCAGGAAAATTCTTTCTTTCTTTCTTTTTTTTTTTTTTAGAGACAAAGTCTCACTTTATCACCCTTGGTAGAGTGCCATGGCGTCACACAGCTCACAGCAACCTCCAACTCCTGGGCTTAGGCGATTCTCTTGCCTCACCCTCTGAGCAGCTGGGACTACAGGCACCCGCCACAACACCCGGCTATTTTTTTGTTGTTGCAGTTTGGCTGGGGCTGGGGTTGAACCCGCCACCCTTGGTATATAGGACCGGTACCCTACTCACTGAGCCGCAGGCGCCGCCCTCAGGAAAATTCTTAAACAATACTGCTTTCTAGGTAAACATTATACAGATTCTTATTAAATTGGCCTGGAGTAGAATCTAGCTTTGGGAATTTGATGCACTGTGTATAATTTTAATATGCAACCATGGCTAAGAACCCAAAAGGGAACTTACCCAGGATCAGGGCTTACATATGATTTACACATTGAAAACTGACAACTTTACAAATTCAACTTGAACTTAATGCCTTATCTCCAGACTCAAAGACATAAACATCTCATCAACTACGTCTAACAGCCATCTCTAATTTAAGGTCTTCTTTTTTTCTTTTTTTGAGACAGAGTCTCACTATGTCGCCCTGGGTAGAGTGCCATGGCATTACATCTCACAGCAACCTCAAAATCGCGGGCTTAAGCAATTCTCTTGCCTCAGCCACCCCAATAGCTGGGACTATAGGTGTCCACCACAATACCCAGCTATTTTTTGGTGGCAGTTGTCATTGTTGTTTAGCAGGCCCAGGCTAGACCTGCCAGCTTCAGTGTATGTGGCCGGCACCCTATTCACTGAGCTACAGGCTGAGCCTAATTTGAAGTCTTCAAAAGCAAACATATCTTAGGCACCCAGTTAACTCCACCCTTCCAATGGCTCCCACCAAAAATCCCCAGGAGTCATTTGCATCTGAGGAGAGAGAAAATGAATGGAGGAAGAAGTCAGATAAAGTAGTTTGAAGAGATAAGGAAGGGGAAGACTTTGCCAAAGAAGGAACGTAGGGACCCAGCTATGAGTGAAATTAAAATAAAGGGATTTGTTTATAGGCTGTGTTAAAACGTTGTGCCCGTGGACCCACTGAGGGGGCTGAGAGTCAACAAGGGAAAGTTTGCTGGGGAAAATCATTAAGACATAGGGTCTGAGAACACCTGAAGAAAGGCAGACCTTATCCCATGCTGGGAGGCAGACTAGGGTGATACAGCAACTTTCTCTGGCTTCTTCAGAAGGGTTTTATCAATTTCTAACACAAAGCATATATGCCAAATGCAAAGATGCCAAAAGATAGGGTTAAAAGAGTCCCAAGTGCCCAGGAAGACTGGATAAAAGGAAAGGCTGGTAAACAGGAATAAAGTTGGGGGGTGGCTAACAAATGGCCCATAGGGTATTTAGAAAGGGGCAGGGCAAGCAAGGCAGGTTTCCTAATCTGAACTATGAATCAGGAGTTCAAAGGATTCAGCTCTGCTAAATGGCCCAGTCCCACCCCTCCCAGTGACTCCCAGTCACTTTGCCCAGTCTGGAGAAATCTCCACCTCTTTCCATCTTCGGGTGGTCTTGATTGTTTGCACATGTTCCCCTGGATTTCCCTGGATTGAGGCAGGGCTCTCTCCTGAGATGTCAACTTATCTATCTCTCACATATGAATTTGGAGACCGACTTCTAAAAACTGTAATAAGAAAGGCCCAGTGAGGAAGTGCATTGAGGATATTGTCTACTTTCTCTGAGTCTCTTTATGCCATCATGTGATTCACAAGAGTGCGTAGATGATGGTGCTTATGAAACAATAGATGAATTGGAGAGTATTTAGAAGGTAAACTTGCAAAATTGGTATCCGCATGTGGCCTGAGGTAAAGAGAGGAGTCAAAAATGGCACTGAATTAAGATGTATAAAGATTTAAATCTAAGATATGAAAAAAATAAACATCCCAGAAGAAAGCGTGGGAAAAACTCTTGATGATGTTGGACTGGAGAAAGATTTTATGAAGAAGACTTACTGGCAATTGCAACAACAAAAATAAACAAATAAGACTTAATTAAGCTGAAAAGCTTCTGCACAGCCAAGGACACAACAAATAAAGCAAATAGACAACCTTCAGAATGGGAACAGATATTTGCATGCTACAAATCTGACAAAGGGTTGGTAACTAGAATCTACAAAGAACTAGAACCAATCAACAACAAAAGAGCAAACAATTCTATATATCACTGGGAAAGAGACATGAACGGAACCATCTCTGGTAAAGACAGATGAATGGCTAACAAACATTTGAAAAAATGCTCCTCATCCCTGAGTGTCAGAGAAATGCAAATCAGAACCAGTCTGAGATATTCCCTGACCCCAGTGAGAGTAGCCCAGGTCACACAGTCTCAAAGCTGCAGATGCTGGGATGGATTTGGTCAGAAGGGAACACTTTTACACTGTCAGTGGCACTGCCTATTTGGAAAGAAGTATGGCCAATTCTCAAAGAACTCAAATTAGACCTCCTATTTTACCCCACAATCCCACTACTAGGCATCTACCCAGAAGAAAAAAAAATAATTTTATCACAATGAAATTTGCACTAAATTGTTTATTGTAGCTCCATTTACAATCTCCATGATGTGATAATAAGCCATGAATAGATTAATAAACTATGATACACACACACACACACACACACACACTATGGAATACTATTCAGCCGTAAAAAATGATGGAGACCTTACATCTTTTATACTAACCTGGATGGAGTTGAAACATATTCTTCTTAGGAAAGCATCATAAGCATGGAGAAGCAAGAATCCAAAGTACTCGATAGTAATAAGAAACCAGTCGAGGATCTAACACACATCCACATAAGAGAAAAACTCAAATCAATTCAAGGTGGGGGGCAGGGGAACAAGGGAGTGGGAAAAGAGGAGAGAGGGGGATGGGCACAATGTTAGGGTTTATGGCACATCTCTTAAGGGTGGGGCACAATTATAAGAGGGACACTACCGAAGAAGTGATTAGGTTACAAGGTTTGCATTTGCTAGGTCAGGTCCCTTGTAGTTGTGTCTGGCATCCAGGAGGTGTGACATATACCCTGACATTGTGCCCATTAGGGGGAAGCACACTCATCCTCCTCCCTAAGAAATGTAACCTAATTCTTTGTATCCTCAAATTAACCTGAAATAATAATAATAAAAGATGGAAACTTTACATTTTTTGTATTAACCTGGTTGGAGTTGAAACACCTTCTTCTTAGTAAAGTACCACAAGAATGGAAAAGCAAGTCCAATGTACTCAATACTAATAGGAGGCCAGTAGATGATCTAATACATGCCCACACAAGAGAAAAGCTCAACTCAATTCAAGTTGGGGAAGGGGCAATGAGGAAAGAGGGGGAGGGGTGTGCTCCCCCTAATGGGTACAATGTCAGGGAATACATCATACCTCCTGGATTCCAGACACAACTACAGTGGACCTTATCTGACAAATGAAAACATTGTAACCTAATCATCTGGTTACAAAAGAAACAAAGACTAAGACAATAAAAAAAGAAAGTTATATACCAATACCCTTCCAAAAAAATAGTCCTGAGACTTGCTAGTTCATGGGCGGTGGTGATCTTCCCTTCACTGAGCTACGGAGGAATAGAGACGGAAGAGATTTCAGGGAGCAAAAGAGTTCCGTTTTACACACGGTATATCCTAGGTGGTATTTATTATTCAACATGACAAATCTTTACCGAAGCATTTAATCGCTGCTAGGGCCTACAGGGATATGTTGCTAATGAATAAATCCTAGTTCTTATCTCCAAGAAGCTTGCATAGTTTTAATGAGTAAAATAAAAGTAGAATAAGGTAAGTGCCATAAGAATTATGCAAAGATCTAAAGGTATTCAAAAAAGGGTGAGAGTTTTTCATGTTCAGGAAGTTACTGGGGATAAGATTCAAGAAAAACTTCAAGGAGAATGTGATGTTTGAGATTAGTCCTGAAAAACTAATGACATTTCTGTAAGCAGTAGGGTTAGGGGGAATAATTGAAGTAGAAAACCCATCCCCACAGAGATTGAGATGGGGCCAGGAAAGTTTTCAAGACTGTAATGTGGGTATGTATGCCCTGGTGATCAGAAGTAAATCTAGAAAGACAGGCTGGACTCTGGAGTTAGAATCCTCATAACCCTGACAGGTGTGTAGCCATTTTCGAAAATCAGGTCAGAAACCAATTATCCCCTCCCAAGACTGCAGGAGTGCCTCAAGGCCAGAGGTCCTGGAAATACCCTACCCATAATCCTGACCAGTCCAATACACCCATAATTTTGACCCACTCTAGAGAAGAGCCCCAGGCCTCCCCAGGACAGCTCTCCTGATAAGGCTAAGAAGAGCCTTTTGCAACCGTGTGGGAGCAGAGCTGACTCTTGGTCAGACTCCTTTCTCCTTTTCCCCTCAGCTCAAGTTTTCCCTTGTCCCTGGAATGGCTTCTGCTCCTTTCTTGCAGACCTCAACCGGAGTTCTACTTCTCATTCACCAACTTGCTAAGTAACCAACCTAAGGAAAATTAGTTAACCTCTCTCAGCTGATTTACTCCTTTCTAAAATTGATCTAGTCATACATTTCCTGGGATTGTTTTGAGATATCTGTTTTATAATCATTGTTTCATAATAAATGGTAGGTATCATTTATCATTTGGTAGAAGTCTGGAATTCTAGGGTGGAGAATTTATATTTTCTTAGCCAGTTTATGGAAGGTTTTGCACCAGGTAACTATGATGGAATAATCTGCCAACAATGTCAGAATGGAGGGAAAAGGGAGAGAGAGGAGACAGCAGACGTCAGAGGGCTATTTTCTAGACAACCAGTGACAACAACTAGTCCTCAGCCTGATGCTCTTTCGTCGTCAATCAATATCAAAGCCCTACTTCTGAGTTTTCAGAGTATAGAGATCTTTCATATTTCCTTCTGTTTTCATTCCCACTTTTTCTACCACTGGCTTTTTTTTTCCAGCAAGTAAGAGGAAAATTAGTGAAACTTCAACCAACCCACATTACTACTAAAAAAAAGAGGAACTTAAATATCTCTGGTTAATATGTGAAAGTTAAGTATCTTTTACAAATTTAGATGAAGCAAATTGAACTTAACCTCTTTGATTTAATCTATTTTTTTGTTTTGTTTTGTTTTAAGACAGAGTCTCACTTTGTCACAAAAGTGAGAGTACCGTACTGTGGCGTCACAGCTCACAGCAACCTCAAACTCTTGGGCTTAACTGATCCTCTTGCCTCAGTCTCCCAAGTAGTTGGGACTACGGGCACCCGCCACAATGCCCGCCTATTTTTAGAGACGAGATCTCGCTCTGGCTCAGGCTGGTCTCAAACCTGTGAGTTCAGGCAATCCACCCACCTCTGCCTTCCAGAGTGCTAGGATTACAGGCATTAGCCACCAGGGCTGGCCAGAATTTAATGTTTATGTAGAGCGTTTAAATCATTTCTAATTTCGTTTTGTTCCTAATAGTGCAATTGAGTCACTATAGCATTCTAAAAATTCCTACATAGTTTCCATCTATTTATTTATGTTTAACAGGTATAAAATGAAGCCTCTGGTGTAAAATGAAGGTGCATTCCCTATCAGCTACTTTTCTAAAGGCAGAAATGGGGCTGAACTCATTCAGAGTCAGGAAACTTGTTGCTGACCAGCCGCACGGGATCTTGGACAAGTAATTTACCTCTCCTGAACTTCAGACTCCACATCCGTAAAAGTGAAAGGTAATTTATTCCCTGCCTCCTTCTCAGGCTGTTAAGAGGGTCAAATGAAGTATCGTGTATAAAAATGCACGTGTTTCATAAGCCGCAAATGCAAATGATTATTATTTAGGGAAATCTTCATCCATGTAAGTAAGGTACAGTCATCACAGCTGTATTGGAAACTCTTTCCTGCACTGTGTTTTCTCTCTCTGAAGGGCTGCTCGCTGTGTCCTTTTTGTCAGTTGGCAAGCATTTTATTCCCATATGTAGATCACAGCTCACTTGTGCTTTTTGGTGATATTTCCAAAGTATAATTTCCAACTAAGTTGCAATTTTGCCATTTTGAATTTCTTTTGGTCTTCCTTTATGCTTTGGAATAAGCATGGGAAAGTTTGGTCTCCCATTTGAATGATTTCACTGAGGACAATTTTGAGGGAGGGAAAGTTATTTTTCACTCTTTTCATAAAACCACTTTTTTTGTACAGCACATTTTCTCATTAAGGGCTGCACTATAGACTCCAGAGATGATTTAACACACCGAGTCAGCATCTCTGCCTGTGATCCACCAGAAGATGTGTTAGTTCCCCTAGAGAGAAAGAACAGAAATTGAAAATAAAATCTTACTGGCCTCTCCTTTTAAAAGTTTTCTGTTTTTGCCAGGAAAAGGAAGCAGTTTTTTTTGTTTTGTTTTTTTTTTTTTTGTCTGAAATATAGATGCATAGATGGAAAAGTGTGTGTAATTACTAAATAAGGAGGGGACTTGTATAATTAAATTGAAATTCAATGCATTTTATGGAAAGAGAAACCATCCCAACTAAGTTTCTGGCAGATAATAATGAAGAAAAAAATTGAAAACATTTGAGGCTCCCAAGTCACACTTCTGTTGATACATATGGCGCTAATGGATTTTGAGCTCTTCTGCCTCCTGGTAAGCAGATGGTTTTACATTTGTGCTTAAACTAGAGGTTAGATGGCTTGATGGAATAGAAAGGATTGACTTTTCATCTCAAATTTAGCTTTGGGGCTAATGATTTGTGGTTTTAGCTGTCAAAGGATGAAGATTTCAAACTTTTCACACAAGTATTGTCACGCTTGATACTTCCTAAGATACTCAAATAATGATCAGTCTCGGTAAATCACTCCATTCCTCTGATCCTCAGAGTGATTTTTGTTTTTCTCACAGAAGCCAAGAGGGGTTCGACAAAATTTTGTAAAAGTAACTTCTGTTTGTAGGACAAAATGTTGAATCAGGGAACTGATATCTCTCATTGTTTTGCCTGCTACCAAATAAGAAACTCAAACAATAACAACACATTAAAAACATTCAGTAGTAGGACAGCACCTGTGGCTCAAAGGAGTAGGGTGCTGGCCCCATATACTGGAGGTGGTAGGTTCAAACCTGGCCCCTGCCAAAAAAAAAATTTCAAAAAAAAAAAAAAATTCAGTAGTTTTTGATAGGTTAACTAGAAATTTATATCTTTGTAAATAATTATGCTGCCATGCAACCACAGTAATGAGCTCACCTCCACATTTTATTAGGAAAATACTGGACCAGTTCCAAATCCTAACAATTTAAAACTGTGTGTGCTATACAGCGATCACATATGTTTTCAGTTAGCTAACCATTGTACCATCGGCTCATACATTTTTCTGAATGGAAACAGCACTTTCAATGGAGAGGCATGACGTGGACACCCACAAATGGAATCTAAACAAATGTGGTAAAGGGGAAGCAGTCACATGATCCAGCCTTCTCAGAAGCAGCTTGTTGAGAAAACAATGGAAGAAAATTACAGACCTCTACAGGCTAGACTCCTGGCTGAAGACTATGAGAGTCAAGATGAGGTGTTGATGTGTTCCTTTTGGTAGAGCAGAGGTGTTAGGAGCAAAAATGGGGATGGGCTAACGCCCTGAGAATTAGATCAATAAACATCTTCTCACCTGCCCCACCCCTCAGCCCCCCGGGGTCAAGACTCTTTCAACACCAAACATAATTGTGTGAGATAATTCAGCTAGAAGGAACTCTCACCTTCTTTACAGTTTGGTGTGTATTTAAAAAACTCAAACAACAAAAAAACATTGTGGAGAGAATGTAAGAAATTCAAATACACTAATTGATTGAGTAATGTTACTTGGATCAAGAGATGATTGAATAGAAAACTGTGACATATGAAGAGAAAAAAGCTGGCTAAAAGGAAAAAAGCTGGTTAAGAGAAAAAACACAGCATGTGCAGTTTTATTTATTTGTGTGTGTGTGTGTGTGTGCAAAGAAATAGCTGTATAAATATACATCAGAAAGACTGTAATGAGACAGCAAAAATCTCCCAAAGGGTGATTTTATGTGGAGGGAATATAGATGATTTTCATTTCTTTTTAATTATCTGTATTTTCTTTTTCTTTTCTTTTCTTTTTTTTTTTTTTTTTTTTTTTGAGACAGAGTCTAACTCTGTTGCCTTGAGTGGGGTGCTATAGCGTTATCATAGCTCACAGCAACCTCACATTCTTGGGCCCAAGCCATCCTCTTGCCTCAGTTTTTCTATTTTTAGTAGATACCGGTCTACCGCTTGCTCAGGCTGTCCACCACCCTCAGTCTCTCAGAGTGCTAAGATTACAGGCAGGAGCCGCCACGCCCAGCTATTTATCTGTATTTTCAAACTATCACATGTCACCTTTAGAATAAGAAACAGTTCTTTTAAAAAAATTGTGGGAGGCCAGCACAGTGGTTCACACCTGTAATCCTAGCACTTGGGGAGGCCAAGGCAGGTGGATTGCCTGAGCTCAGGAGTTTGAGACCAGCCTGAGCAATAGTGAGACCCCAAGTCTCTACTAAAAATAGAAAAGTTCTCCAGGTGTTGGACAGGTGGTTGTGGCTACTTGGGAAGCTGAGGCAAGTGGATAGCTTGAACTCAAGAGTTTGAGGTTGCTGTGAGCTATGAGGCCATGGCACTCTGCCAAAGGGAACAAAGAGCAAAAAATACAAAATAAAAAAGAGAAAAAAAAATTATGGGATGAAAAGAATTCAATTTATGGATACATGGGGCAATAATAATTTAGACTAGTAAATCCATTGACTTAAGGGAATAGAGAGTGATTGAAATATAGGCAGAAAAAACATAGTATTTATACTGCCTTTCAGACCCTGGAATAGTAAGTATTATAGAAGTAAAATATTTGGCTTAGTCGGACTGTATTTACTGAAGGAATTCTCTATGATGATGTCCGATATCCTTTAAGAAGAGTTAAAAGCTGAGGAGTAATACACTAAACAGAATCCAGTAATACGACTTTCCTATTTATATAAAAATCAACTTAGCTTTACAAATTAACGACTGGTCCCTGTCTCTCTGAAATAATTCAAGATTTGAACCGAGTACTGTTCAAATCACACACTACTGGAGGGAATATGTTTTTACCACTCTAAGGGGCAATCCGGTAATACTCATCAAAGGCCTTAAAACTATGGGTGTCTTCATAGTCAGCTTTTCCATTTCTAGGAATTTATCCTGCACAAAATACATGCATACAAGAAGGTGAAAAAAACAATAAAGATATTCATAGAATAATTTCATTTTTTAAATCTTTAGTTTATTAATACTCTTCTGAAAAATCCACACCTTAGCTGTAGATAAAATCATTATAGACTCTTTACTCCGAGCACCAACACTGGCTTTTGTGGTCCTGCTGAATTTGAATTTCTTCATTCTTTTCTTTTCTTTTTTTTAGACACAGAGTCTCATTTTGTCGCCCTTGGTAGAGTGCAGTGGCGTCACAGCTCACAGCAACCTCCAGCTCTTGGGCTTGGGTGATTCTCTTGCCTCAGCCTCCCAAATAGCTGGGACTACAGGCGTCTGCCACAACACCTGGCTATTTTGTTGTTGTTGTTGTTGTTGCAGTTTGGCTGGGGCTGGGTTTGAACCTGTCACCCTCGGTATATGGGGCTGGCACCCTACTCACTGAGCCACAGGCGCCACCCTCTTCATTCTTTTCTCGTGTTCTTCTTTCTTTCTCTCTCTCCCCCTCTCTCAACAGAGTCTTATTTTCTCGACCCTGGTAAAGTGCTGTGTCGGCACAGCTCACAGCAACCTCAAAATCTCGGGCCCAAGCAAT
>CAUYRH010152648.1:0-13467 GCA_963574655.1 Perodicticus potto
AGGAGGGGGGGTCCGAGACAGGAGGGGGAGGGTCCGAGACAGGAGGGGGAGGGTCCGAGACAGGAGGGAGGGCCCGGGGACAGGAGGGAGGGTCCGGGGACAGGAGGGGGAGGGTCCCAGGGACAGGAGGGAGAGGGTCCGGGGACAGGAGGGAGAGGGTCCGAGACAGGAGGGGGAGGGTCCGAGACAGGAGGGGGAGGGTCCGAGACAGGAGGGAGGGTCCGGGGACAGGAGGGGGAGAGTCCAAGGACAGGAGGGGAGGATCCGGGGACAGGAGGGAGGGCTCCTCCCAAGGGCCCCTCCCTCCGCGGGGTCAGTGAAGAGAAACGGCGGCGTGTGCGCCACTTCAGTGCGTCGCATTTCAGTTCTGCAAAGGCAAAGTGTAAATTGGGCTGGAATATGATCGCGAATCAGAGCAGACGTCATGATTAATTTATCACCGTGCTCCAGATACATCAGCCAAAATAATACGAATTTAAAGGAATGGTTCCTCCTGCCTCTGTGTTTGTTGGTGAACTCTAAAGAATAGATCAGTAGGGAAATGAAGGAACTTAACATTCCACCCTCTTTTTGTATTGGCAGAGCGTGAGCGGAATGAAACATTTTCCACCAGGTCTCTGCCACCATTGGGAATTAAATTTGCCCACTCACACTCTGCTTCAGCCTGTGTGCCCTCCCCTCCACATGCCCTGAGTGGAGAAGAGCCTTTCCATATTTCAGGCAACGTTCACAATGCCTAAGGTTCTAGTTTCCAAACTAGCTTCTTATCAGAATTTTCTAGGACCTTGCTGCTGAAAGTGTGATCCATGAAGCCACAGGACAAAATCACTTTTGAGACTGTTAGGAATACAGAGTCTCAGCAACCCCCAGACCTTCTCCACAGGAATCTATACTTTTAACATGAAAGTTTGAGAAGAGCCGAGCTGGTTTTGTTGTTGTTGTTATTGTTTGGGGTTATTTCTGTTTGGGTTTGTTTATTTGTAGAAATGGAGGCCCTGCTGTGTTGCCCAGGCTGGTCTCAGACTTCTGGCCTCAAGTGATCCTCTGGCCTCAGCCTCCCAAAGTGCTGGGATTACAGGCGTGAGCAACTGTGCCAAGATTTTTTCCCTCCCTTCTTCCCTCTTTTCCTCCGTCCCTTTCTTCTCTTTCTTCCTTACCTAGAGAATTAAAGTTAGTTTCATTCTGTGTCTTACTGATGATTATAACCTTGGTGAGAGTTTCTGTTAGGTTGCTCCCAATCTAGTTTTTTTAAACCACAGATAGCCTTGCAGAGACATCTGTTTAGTAAGCAGCCCAAGTGATTCTTACAAGTTGAGCAGTCAGGTTTAGAGGTCACTGGTCTCTGAGGGCTGAGGTTCAGATGGCATGAGCCAAATTTATTCAATCAGTTGAACTATCTTAAAAGTTGAGTACAGGTGAGTTTAGCTGTGTAGTCATCCTCAAGTGATAGATGCAAGAAAGCTCATTAATCCCTTTAGTGAAATAATGACACAGTTAGTGCTCCAAGTGGGGAAGCTCAGAACTAGGAAGGAGGGTTTCTTCTTATGTAACTGGCTCATTCCCTCCCAGGCTGAGTATGGGCCTGAGAAAATCTTCCCCTTGGCCGTCAAAGCCACCCCCCACCCCATTCAAATGTTCTGACTTTATTTACAACAGTACCTTTCATTCACAGGGACACAAAAGTCCTTTGTGCTAATGCACAGTGCTGTCCTGGACTGCACTGTGTCTCGTTCTGGACTTCACAATGAAAAAGGGATGCAGGGATCTTGGCAGAAGTTCAGAAGAAATTTACAAAGGTTATTTCCTAAATTCAAAGCAAATCTTCAAATTGTGCAGCATTATCTAGAAAAGGGGCATGAAATGAGTCTCAACTGTAGCTTGAGAAATTTTTACTTTAAGACAGAAAAAAATATTGTAGTAATAAGTGCAAGAAGAAGAAAGACTATCCACATTGTAAGCTCTACCTGGGTTGTACATTATAACCACCTGGAGAGATTTTTCAATCTTAATGTCAATTAAGTTGGGGTTGTGTGGCTAGAACCCAGGTGTCAGGAGTTTTTCCAAGCCTGCAGGTGAGCCCAACGTGCCTGCAGTCCCCCTTCAGTGTTCCTGCAACTTTAAAGTCATTCTGATTCAGCAGGTCTGGAATGGGGCCAGTGTTTCCACTATTCTAAAAGGCACCTGGGCAATGTGGACATCCTGGCACATAGACTAGGCTTTGAGTAGCAAGGGGCTAGAGGAGTTTGAAGCTGGACTAAATTCTCAGGAAGGGGCCTTTCAGGGCGCCTCAAAGTCCCTATGGCTTTATAACAGTGGCTAACATACAAAAGAGAAAACATTAACCATCACATAAACCCATGAAAAGAAAACCAGTGTAAAGAACAATGCTCTGAATGAAAACATTGAACAACCAACAGTGCCTCCTAGAACTGGAAATTATTTATGGGAGAACTGAAAGGGCAGAAATGGCTCTAGACAGTATTACCATAGGTACCGACTCTCACGTTACAGGTTCCTCCAGAATGGCTTTAGTAGTTGCAGAGCTGTCAGTGTGCGTGAATGTCTGGAGCAGATGGTTAAGGTCGGGGCAGTGGGGTATTGGCATTGGCGCGTGCTCAGTCACATCTGGGCCAGTGCTGAGCCGTCTGAGAACCCAGTTTCTGGGAGTTCTGAGAGAGCCAGCTACTTTGCCAAGAGATCTCATTCAGTTGTCAACATGATGGTGCACATAGATACAGTCAAATTGAAACATTTGAAAATTAAAAACATCCACAGTTAACATGTATAGTTAGCCTAAATGACAGGGTTTTACATGTAGTATTTCATCTAATACTCTCAATAACTTTATGGATAATTTTAATATATCTATTTCCCAGCTAAGATGACAGAGCTTAGAGAAGGCAAGACACTTGCCCAAGGCCACACAACTATAAAGCGGCAGAATTAGGACGGGAACCCACCTCTGTTTGATTTCAGAATCCCCACCCATGTGGTAACGAATCTAGCTTGCCACTTGAAATTTTCTATGGCTACGTCTGCAGTTTGTTCATATTTTCCGTAGGCCTTGGTCTAAATGTTTTTCAAAAGCAGCCTTTTAATTTTTTGATTAGCTTGGTTCCCCAAAGAGAAAGCTCTTTAAAGGTCAGATGTTAACTTAATCCTCTTTGGGTGATCATTGAAAAAGATCAGAGGAATTGACCTTGACAAAACCGCCTCTGAGGCTTGGGGGCAGACCGTCTGGTCTCTTCAATATCAGTGAACACAGATAACTGCCCTGACCCAAAGGGCATTTTCTATGCCTTTGATAGCAGGTAGATTTGTTTTTCTTGACAAAACCTGGAGTAAAAAGACTTAATATCCATCCTCAATGTGAATGGAATCATGTCCTGCTGACATTAGATCCTCAGCTCCGGGGAACACCAGGCTGGCCGCTGAGGGGCTGATCAGGCCACTGGACGATCAGAATGAGCGTGACAGGAGCCCAGTTACACGGCCAGGAAGGGCGGGCTGATCTCACGCTTGTCGTCCTTCGCTGCAGAGACACACAAGTCCCACAGTTCGCATAACCCTTCCAGAAGGATTTCCAGGATACCAATCTAAGTCTGAGAAGAACAAAAATCTATCAGCTTTGAGTTAACACCGTAACAAATAGTTTTATACATGACAAACATAAAAAAGCGTTGCAGTCCCGGGAAGACTGAGCAAGCTGATCCAACCCTGGGCCCAGCACCGGCGCAGGACTCTTTATTGGGGTTGAGGCTTGTGGCTCTCCCGCAGCCATTTGTCCCCCATGTGGAGGCTGCTCAGCTGACCAGTGCAGAAGGACAGACAGGGGAGAGGGTAGAGGGGCTCGTGCCTGGTAGCAGGGCCTGTGGCCCAGCTGCTGTCCTGACCACCACAGGTTAACTGTCCCATCTCGGATAATGTGAGCTAACAAATCCCCCCCAACCCAGTTTGTGTTTCTATCACTTGTAACCAAGAAAGTCGTGGTTCCTTCAGAGTGGGATTGGACCTCAGCCCCTCCCACTTCAGTTTTAGTACCTTTTTCTCTAAAGTGAACACATAGTACTTTTCTACGGTGTCAGTTTTCTCCCATTTTACTTTTTATTTTTTTCATTTATTTTTTATTTCTAGATATTCATGGGATACACGTGTAATTTTGCTGCGTTGATACATAGTGCTGTCGTGAAGTCTGGGCCTTTAAACAATTAAACTCAGTGATCTATCACTAAAGCCACACACATCGTACCCACCAAGCAACCTGCTATCATCAACCTGCCTCTGACGCCGACCCTCCAAGTCTCCACTATCCATTGTTCCACACTCTGCTTCCCTGGATACACATTATTTAGCTCCCACTTACGAGAACATGCAGTGTTTTTCTGTGTCTGAGTTCTTTCACTTCAGTCATTGGCCTCCAGTTCCATACGTGTTCCTGCAAAAGACACGATTTCCTTCATTTTTTACAGCTGAATAGTATTCCATTGTATGTGACCACCTTTTCTTTATCCACTCACCCTTTGACGGATACTTAGGTTGAACCTACATCTTTGCTATTGAGAACAGAGCTAACATAAACAGGAACGCATGTATCTTTTTAATATATATGCCTATTGATTTCTTTTCCTTTGGGTAGTTACCCAGTAGTGGGATTGCTGGATAGGATGGCAGTTCTATTTTTAATTCTTTGAGAAATCTCCATACTATTTTCCTAGAGGTTGCACTAATTTATATTCAAATTTTTAATCCATATTGGGTTCATTTTTGAATATGATGATAGGGTCCATTTTCATTCTTTGCATATCATAAAGAATGTGTTTTCCCAGCATTGTTTATTGAAAAGGATGTCCTTTCCCCAGTGTATGCTCTTGCCAACTTCATGGCTTTACTTCTGGGTTCTCTATTCTGGTCCATTGGCCTATGTGTCTATTTTTATACCAGTTCCATGCTGTCTTGGTTACTGTAGTCTAATGTGAAGTCAGGTGATATGAGGCCTCCAGCTTTGTTCTTTTTGCTCACGATTGCTTGGCCATTCAAGCTTTTTTTGATTCCCTATAAACTTTAGAATTGCTTTTTCTAATTCTTTGAAAAATGATGCCAGTATTTTGATAAGAATTACCTTAAACGTGTATGTTAATTCTTCTGATCCATAGCATGTGATGTTTATGTATCTACAATTCCTTCATTAGGCTTTTGTAGTTTTCTTTGCAGTGATCCTTCACTTCCTGTTAAATATATTCCTAGGTACTTTTATTTTTTGGAAGATATTGTAAATGGGATTGTCTTTTTGATGTGATTCTCAGCTAGATCATTCTTGTATATAGAAATGGTACTGACTTCTGTGTGTTGGTTTTATATCCTGACACTTTACTGAATTCATTTATCAAATCTAAGAGTTTTTTTGGCGAAGTCTTTAGGATTTTCTAGATATGGGATCATATCCTCAGCAAACATTGACAATTTGACTTCCTCTTTTCACTTTGGATGTCTTTTTTTTTTCTTGTCTCATTGCTCTGATGAGAACCCCTAGTACTAGGTCGAACAAAAGTGGTGAAAGTGGCATCCTTGTTTTCTCCCATTTTAAAACCTGACTGATGACGGCTCCTTCCCAGAGGATCTGGTTCCCAGCTTCCAATCATGTGGCTTTAAGAAAATGCTAAGAATTAAACTTTCCTCTTTGGGGGAAAATCAGTACTTTTCATGAGAAAGGAAAAAGAAATGCATTTGAACTCAGTAGGTTTGAGAAAGAGTTGGTGTCATAGCTGTTGCCCAAATGACATCACCGTGGCAACCCTGGAGGTGTAAGAATGGGAAGAGGTGGGCATTTTTTGAGCGTCTTTCACGTGCCTGAAACAGGTGAGAAACATTTTACAAAATACCCTTTTTCAATAATCCTCACCATCCCAGTTAGATGTGAATTGCTAGTTCATTTTTCAGATGTAGTTGAGAAATACGATGGTTTTTAGATATTTCTCAATCCCTTTACTTGTTACCATTCACACATCCATGGGGA
Source organism: Perodicticus potto (assembly GCA_963574655.1). NCBI lineage: Eukaryota > Metazoa > Chordata > Mammalia > Primates > Lorisidae > Perodicticus > Perodicticus potto. The sequence continues at coordinate 6,014 of CAUYRH010152648.1, forward strand.
CTTTCTGCATGACCTCCCTTTAGGGTTCCACTGACATGCCCAAGAGAAAGAAGGACATCCTTGGTGTTTGAGTTCGGAGGTAGATTTTTAAAATCTATCAGTTAGGCTGATTTTCACATGCAAGAGCCAGGTATTAGAAAATTCTTCTTTTTTTTTTTATTATAAAAGCTTGTTTTTAAATACAAAGGACAGATGACAAGAGGAACTAGAGTTCAACTTTGTCCTATAAACCAAGGGTCAGCAAGCTGCAGCCTGCAAGTGTTTTGTGAATACAGTTTTACTAACGCACAGCCACATCCCTCGCTGGGTGTGTCTCCAGCTGGAGCTGTGGAACAGGAGAGCTGAGGAGCTGCAGCAGAGGCTGTGTGGGCCTCAACGCCTAAAATGTTTACTACTTGGCTCTTTCCAAAAAGTCTGCTGACCCCTGGTTTTTGGCATTTGGACTTTCAGATTATTTTCTAGGTACAAAACGCACCATAAACCATAGAAAGGAAAGAAGAACACAGGAAGAGGAGAGAGATGCTTGCTCCCCCCAAATAACATAAGGGTCTGAATTCGCAGCGGAATGGGAAGCCAGGCAACTAGAGCTTAGAGACTGGTCATAGAGCCCCTCACACTGAGCTGAGGCCCAAGGAGAAAGTGGGAAATAGAGACCACAGATCCACTGTGGGAATCAGAAAGCAGAGGAACCCTTGCTTGGAGGTGACCAGTTGGAAGACTCTGAAGGTAACCTCAAGGCAGGGTGGTCTACAGGAGTATCTAGCAGTGTTCTTTGTTCCCTACAGAGTGCTGGAGGTGACAGAGAAGGCCAGCAGACTGGACAAAATCTCCCAGTTGTGATGTGTCAATGCCATCGACAGACAAGCTAGACACAGGCGTTGGAGGCCCCAGCTGAACCCGCGACCTCAGAAGGGACAGAGCCAATGTCCAAATGCCACCAGAGAGGGGCACAGGTCCCAGGTGTCACCTGAAGTGTCAGGGTCATTCGACTACACCCTCAGAACTTAGATTCCTTCTACAGAGAAGGAGATGCAAGACACACTCATTGGCTAAATGCTTTCCAAATAGAGTTGAGTAGAATGTGTGTAGGGTTTAAATTTATCTGTCAATGGTGCCCCCATGTGAACTTACCCTTCACAGTGGTTCTCAACCTTCCTAATGCCGCAACCCTTTAATACATTTCCTCATGTTGTGACGACCCCCAACCATAAAATTATTTTCGTTGCTACTTCATAACTGTAATTTTGCTACTGTTATGAATTGTAATGTGAATATCTGATATGCAGGATGGTCTTAGGCGACCCCTGTGAAAGGGTCGTTCGAGCCCCAAAGGGTCGCAACCCACAGGTTGAGAGCCACTGCTAGAAGTTCTGCCCAATCAAGTGTCATCAGCCTCAGGACCATAATGCTGGGGTCTGAGACAGCACCATCCGGCCACACCTCCTGCTGTGGTGGGAACGTCCTAGGTCTGCACGGCTCCAACAGGCGGCCGCAAGCTGTGGATACTGACTGCTTGAAATGTATGCCTAGAGCAAGTAAGTAATTATATGTTTAATTTTACCTAATGCTCACTAGTTATAAATAGCCACAATACTTGTCTAAGAGATCAGATTACTTTCTAGCTACAAAAGGTACTAATACCACTCCATAATTAAAAAGAGTAACAGAGGACGTCTACAGTAAGGGACATGGATGTCGCCACCTATTTTCTAGTCCCCACAGTAATTATCTCTGGAGTAAATTCTTGGAGTGTTCTGGCAGGTTCTCAGATCAGAGAACTCAACTGAAGAAGCACACGGCCTGAGGATGAGAGCTTTTACTATGATCCTCTCAGCGCATCTGGAGCTCAGGTGGAGAGATGGGCAGAGATCTGAGATCAGGAGGAATACAGATCAAAAAAGGAAACCCAAGGTGAGAAGCAGAAGGTGGAGGTGCCAGCCCGGCCAGCAGGGGGATCATAGGGACTGCTCAGCCACACCCTCAGCTGCAGGCCTTTCCGTCCAGCCCTCTCCAGTCCCCCTGGGCAGCCTCCCCTGGCAGCTGTAATTGGCCAGCCCAGCTTCTTCCCTCCTCAAGCCTGTAATTACGGAGGCCAGGTGCACTGCGTCCACTCTGTTCTTGTGACTTTATCGTGCACTGAGCTGTGAATGGTAATTTACCAATCTCCATGGAAGTTTCTTTTAAAGGCAGGATATGCTGGGTATAATGTTACATAGTTAAGAAGCCCCAGACAATAGAAAAGGAAATGGAATTTACCCAGGGAACAAAAGAATCTGCAGCTCACTTCTCTTTAGCCCCAGACTCCTGTAGAACAGGGCAGGGCTCGGGGGCAGAGCTGTGCCTAGACCAGGCAAGCAGCTCACTGCAGGGGAAGCCCGGGGGTGGGGGGGTTGCTCAGTACCTGTGAGCCGGCACTTGCTCTAACACCTAACTGAGATAAGGCAAGGAGGCAAGAGGTCATAGGTGGACTTCCTGGGCTGGAATCCTGGCTTAGCCAGGTAGTAATGGTGCACCCTTGAGCAGGTCATGTACCTTCTCTAAGCTTCAGTTTTCCATCTGAATGATGGTGATGACGATTCTCATGCCTACATCATGGTGTTGTTTTGGAGAATTAAATGAGATGCTCCGTGGAGGCACTTAGTATGGTACCTGGCATGGGGTGTCACCCACTGGTAGTGTCAGCCCTGCTTGCTTTGCCTGGCCCTGTGCCACATGGCCCAGAGTAGCCATGTTCTTTTGGACATGCCCCGCTGTTGTGTTGGGGAACGAGGGTTTCGTGTCTCTTTCTTCCGTGGGCCTCCGTGCAGGCCTCTGTCCTGAGGACAGTCACTGAGCAGGACCCCTCCCTCCTTTTACAGTCGCACCAAGCTCAGGAGACCTGCTGGACGGTCCCCTCTAGTGAAGTAAAAGAGACAAGAAATACCGTTCATCTGGGATGGCAGAGGGCTGAGCAAACAAAGTCAGCCCTGGGCTGCCAGCTCTGTGCACAGCGAGGCTCCTTCTCCGGTGAGCCGGTGGCCAGAAGTCAGCTGCTGGGGCTACACATCCCCCCCGCCCCCCCGCAGGGGTGTGTCTCCCGGGCCCTGCGGACCAACCCATTTTCTAAGAAGCTGATTCTGGTACATTCAATCCTCCTACTCTAGAGATCAGGCATCCCTGCCTCTCCCCATCCCCCACTCCCAGGGCCATCTTGTGGCCTGGGTTGCCCCTGGGGCCATGGCGGCACTACCAGTCCCTGGCCATGCTCCTCCTTCTCACAGACGGGGCTGAGTTAAGGCTGTAGGAAGAAGGTGCAGTGGTGATGTGGGGCACCTGGCAGGGAGGGTCAGAGGCCTCCCACAGGAAGGCAGGGGGGTTCTTAGCCACACTCTCTCCCAGACTTGCTCACCGCTCTGTCTTAGCCCTGTACCAGCTGAAGACACTGCCATCCTCCATGTAAAAAAGAAGCAACAAGTCATGGTTTACAAGTCAAAAATTAGGCCAAATTTAGTCATAGGAATAGAATTCATATTCACATCCTGGGAAGCCAACTACCCTGGTCAGGAGGAAAAAGTTACTGAGGACATGGCTGCCAGCCACTGTCTCCCCAGGGCTGCTGTGGCTCTGCCATGAGCCTGGCATCGCAGTGCTGGCTTCTGTGCTCCCCAAAGACCAAGAACCTGCCCAAATACATCTCAAAGGCGACTTTTCCAAAAGTCAGGCTTACATGGTGACCTTTTCTGTGGTTAAAAGATGAATTGGCCAATTAGAACTTAAGACTCACATGACGTTTAGAAGCAGTATCTGCCGTGCCACGTGAAATATGCCTTGCTGATCATTCATTGACTCATCCTGACCTGGGAAGAGGAATATGTCTGGGGACAGGGATCACTTGCATACACAGTGGCAGGGGTCCCCGTGAGCCCTCCCTCTGCTCCTGGTGATCACAAGGCCAGATCTACAGGAGCTGGGGACAGGCAGACAAAGCCACTTACTGTTCAGGAGGAACCTCAAACCAACTACTGTGGTTTATGGCTTTGAGGAAGTTGAAGGTGCCCCTGAGAACCCAGCAAGAGTCCATTTGACTCCACAGATCCCAAGGCTGACATCTGACTTTTACCCTGTGAAAGTATGGGTCTGGCTGGCCTGTGGAGAAACCCAGGGTATGGAGAGCGGAGAAGTGAATCCAGTCGACAACACTTCCTCAAGTGCTGGCTCGCAGGAGAAGGGGAGGGATCCCAAGTGTGTTAGGGTCAGCCCAACTGCACAGCTGGGCCCAGCGCCGCCCTGGTGGAATCGTTAGGAGGTGTTCGGCAGTGGCAGCCGCTGTGGACTTCCCCTGTCCTTCTCGCTCTCATTTTACAAAAGCTTCTGCACCGCCAGGGACTGTCCGTGCCCCTCCGACTCTTCTTGGTCCAGCATAACTAGGTGGGATGCGAGGGCATTCCTGGGAGGCCCGGGGAGGGGCTTTATCTGCCGTCTCCTTAGTAACAACCACTTGCTGCGCCCTCACTGTGGAGCTGCCCAGCAGCTGGCTCTACCCTTACCCCCTGCTGTTGGCTCCTGGCCTGTCTCAGAACGGTGCACAGCATCTGTGCCTCAGTAACAGGACTCGTGCCTCCATCTCCGGCAGAGACCAGTTCAGGGCCTCGTATGTGCTGCTGAAAACATTACGTGAAATCCCCCACTCACATGCTGTATGTGGGGACCCAGCCCCTGCACACTCACTGCCTCTCGTGGTGGCCCGGATCTTGCTTTATCCCATGTGACCTTGCTGCTTGTGTCTGAGGTGGGCACTCAAGTCCAAGGTGCTGTCTCACAGACTGACCTGTGGCTTTCAGGTGGCCCTAAGGTGGCGTCCTGTCCACCAAGAACTTTTTTTTTTGAAACAGAGCCTCAAGCTGTCACCCTGGATAGAGTGCCGTGGCATCACAGCTCACAGCAACCTCCAATTCCTGGGCTCAAGCGAGTCTCTTGCCTCCGCTTCCCAAGTAGCTGGGACTATAGGCGCCCGCCGCAACACCCGGCCACTTTTTGGTTGCAGCCGTCGTTGTTTGGCGGGTCGGGCTGAATTCGAACCCGCCAGCTCAGGTGTACGGGTCTGGCACCTTAGCCCGTTGAGCCACAGGCGCTGAGCCGTACCACCAAGAACTCTTGATAATGCAGGTTGACTATCTGGCCGGTCACAACCTCTCTCTGAGGAATTGGTTTAAAAATTCATGGAGGGGGTGGCACCTGTGGCTCCTCGAGTAAGGCACCAGCCCCATATACCGAAGGAGGCGGGTTCAAACCCGGCCTCGGCCAAAGTGCAAAACAGAAAAATAGCCGGGCGTTGTGGCGGGCGCCTGTAGTCCCAGCTACTCGGGAGGCTGAGGCAAGAGAATCGCCTAAGCCCAGGAGTTGGAGGTTGCTGTGAGCTGTGACACCACGGCACTCTACCGAGGGCTAGAAAGCGAGACTCTGTCTCTATAAATAAATAAATAAATAAAAATTCATGGAGGGAGCCATCAAGTTGGTGGCAGCAAGAAACGAGTTGAGTCACGAAGGTGGGGTAATCTTGAAAGTGAACAGCAATAGATGCCCCTGTGTAAGATGCTAGAGCTATTATATCCTTGAATGATGTAATCTTGAGGCTTTATTTGTCCAGGAAAAATTACATGCACGATTTAGAAACACAATTTACTCTTCTTCCAGAACCATCATCAAAATTTGTAAACACTGTCAAATAGTTTGGGAACATAAATCTAAATGAAAAAAACCCAAACCAATATTTCTTATCTGAGCCCATTCTTTTGAAATTCAGGATGAGACCAAGCACTCCCCATGCCTGCACCCTCCCTCTCTCACAATCCCCCTTACTCACCCCCTTCCATGGGACCCATTGCTGTCTGTGGAATGGGGTCTAGGACTACTGTGTCCAGACTACAGGTCTTTGCCTCCTTCTCCAGAGGGGCTGTGGGTTGAAAAACCAAGCTATGTTTTATCTCTATAGTTGCTCCTGAAGGAGCGCTTTGACCAGCGCGAGGCCTCCTATTCCTATGCAGGGCCCAACGACAGACGCCTCCCAACATGTGGTGCTCCTTGTCCACTCCTTAATCTTCATTTTTTGCAATCTTTTCCTCTGTTCATTATACAGAATTCCTGATGGGCCCAGGTGGGCTTGAAGGTCCGGTGTTGGCAAGAACCCAGGGAATTCCGGGTCCACCCAAGATGGAATATCAGGGACCAGATTAATTTTTCCACATGAAGCAACTTAAGAAAACAGACAAAACAGGTGAACAAAGGTTCTCAAGACATTGGATAACCCAACAGCCAAGCACAGAGACCCCTGAGGGGAGGGAAAGCCGAGCTCCATGATCGAGTCATCTTCCCACGGAGGGGGAGCTTCTAGGCCATGGCCCGGGAGGGGACAGATGAAGCCCTGTGGCTTGGAGAACAGACAGAATTGCCAGTCCGGGGAAGGCAAGACCATCAGAATTCTCAAACATGAGAGAGCTGAAGAGGGAACGAGCTGTGGAAATCCACACAAGTTCCTGCAGGTGGGCAGCTAAGTTCCAGTCAGCATGGGAGGAAACCGCCCGAAACCTAGCAGGGAACTGTCCAGCCCTGGACAGTGACGGAAAAAGGCCACCAGTTCCGGAGCTGACTTCAAAGATTCCAGTTTAACTGGGGAATTTACAAAGTATTGCCTTCTATTTGATGAATAAAGAATATCAGTTAATGGCAAAGTTCTCTTTTGCTCTGGAAGACCCCAACCAGACGAAGCCTCTGTGACACTGTTACATGCATTTTACACCTAGCCTGACTTCAGGCCTCATCTCCCTTATGCTACTCTTGCTTCCCTTAATCTTTATTCTCTCTCTTAAAAGACAAAAATTACCAGATTGTGTATTTTTGAAAACTACCTTTTAGAAGAAGGTATAAACAAATAGCAAAACCAGGACTTGTGTGTTGGCAAGAGAATCACCTAAGCCCAGGAGTTGGAGGTTGCTGTGAGCTGTGTGACGCCACGGCACTCTACCCAGGGTGATAAAGTGAGTTTCTGTTTCTACAAAAAAAAAAAAAAAAATTAGTTATTAGTTCACAATAATTTTCTATGGCAGCACTTTTTGAGATTACCCATGAAAAGCATTTCTGGTTTTCTTCTCCTCCAATGTACGTAACTCACCCTTTCTGCTCTAATTTGTTATCTTTAAAATGTTACCTAATGTTCAGACATTTCCCTAAAGAGAGAAAAAGGTTATATTATTTTAAAAGTAAGTACTTTGGCTTTCACTATGGTTTTCTCCAATTGGAAGAAAAACCAGAGTATTGCTATGGTTTTCATATTTTTGCCCTATGTTGGATGGTGACTTAACTCTTTCTATAGCCTGAAATAAGGAAGAACTGAACAGCATGCTGCCATGCTTTACTACCACATTGCTAAAGAGAAACAAATTTACAGGATGAAATTTACAACTCTTCCGTTAATGCTT
>CAUYRH010152649.1:0-13363 GCA_963574655.1 Perodicticus potto
TGCTGTGAGCTGAGACGCCACAGCACTCTACCGAGGGCGACAAAATGACACTCTATCTCTAAAAAAAATAATAACAATAAAATGATTAAACAATTAAAAAAATGTCCAACTAATGAATGAATAAAATGTGGTATATACAAACAACGGAATATTATTCATCAATAAGAAGAAATATCCTGGTTTCTAAATATCATTGATCAATAAAACAGACCATAGCTCCTAGAAAACTGCCTGATTAAGAGAGCCTTCAATAGCAAAAAATAAGAAAATACTCTAGTGATGAAAAGAAACATCAAGAGGACAAAGGAGAAAGCTGAAGGAGTTCCTAAAGACCAAATCTCTGATAATGTAGCAACCAAATTAAGTAATGACAGTAACTGAGTACAGATTTTCTTATTTTACAAAAATGTGAGTATTTATTAATGTAAATAAATAAGAAAGGAGATCCAAAATAAAAAAAAAGAAAAGAAAGGGGATCCATCTGATAGTAAAATTCCAACTAATACATGTAAAAGAAATAATGAAAATAGAAAACTATTATTTGGGAAACACCACAGTAATTATTTCAAGTGAAAAGCATCAAGAAATGCTAAAAGTAGTGTGTGGAAAATGAGAAAACAGGATTATTTGCAGTATATAAATACAACACCATGAGACAAAAATTACAAAGAAAAAAATACACACTTTTACAGGGGGAGAAACCTGACAGATACCAACTGAAATGATTAGTATTAACACCCAGCAACAAGACACACCTGTGCCTCCTGAAATGATGCACTGCAAAGGACACACATCACTTTTCTGACACTCTTACCAAAAATGCAAAGCTTGGATTTAATCAAGAGAAAACATCAGACAAATCCAAACCAATGGAAAGTTTACCAAATAACTGCCCAGCAGTCCTCCAAAGAAAGCATCACGGTCATGAAAGAGTAAAAGACTAAGAGATCCCAGATTAAAGTTGACCAAGAAAACACACCAATTAAATCTAAAATCTGAAAGACCATTAGTGAAATGACAAAATTTGAGCAAAATCTATAGATCAAATAAGGGTACTATTATCAGTGTAACTTCCTGATTTTGATAACTAAATTGTGCTAGCTGTGTAAGATGGGGAATCTAGGTAGCTGGAAATTCTTTGTACTATTTTTGCTACATTTTTTAAATCTGAAATTATTTCAAAACTGTCTATAGCCATACCACCTTGAACGCACCTGATCTTCTCTGTGATTATTTCAAAATGAAGTTTTTTTTCTTTTAAGAGAGAGTTTCAACTATTACCTCAGCTACAAGTACAGTGACATCATCATAGTTCTCTGTAACCTCAAACTCCTGGGGTCAAGCCATCCTACTTGTCTCAGCCTCTCCGGGTAGCTGGGACTACATATAATTTTTTTGCACACCCACATACACACACACACACAGACACACTATGCAAATGTATACAACATCAATGAGCCTATTATCCTGATTAAGATGACTGTGCTGTATGTGACCTTTAGCCCCAATTAGCCAACATTACCAACCATAGCACCACCCCATCTCGCTAATTTTTCTATGTTTTGTAAAGACGGGGTCTTACTCTTACATTGACTAGTCTCTCAAACTCCTCAACTCAAGCAATGCTCCAGCCTTCACCTTCCAAAGAGCAGGTGTGAATCACTACCCACTGTATCCAGACTCAAAGTAATGATTTTTAAAGCACAAAATCTCGAGAATGTGTTCAAAAATAAAATACATGTAGTCAGATTTTTTGAAAATTTTAAATAAAAGGAGAAAAACATCAATTGAAGAGAAATTCTTGATCTAAGATCTGACAGATGAAAATACCTCTTTATTTGCCTCTTAATTTTTCTGCTTACTCATGTCCCTCTAAAGATTTATTGGTCTCATTAACATGTAAGAGCTCTTTATAAAAGTGTTCGCACTGATTTGTAATATCCTTTTTTTTTTTTTGAGACAGAGCCTCAGCTGTCACCCTGGATAGAGTGCCGTTGCATCACAGCTCACAGCAACCTCCAATTCCTGGGCTCAAGTGAGTCTCCTGCCTCTGCCTCCCAAGTAGCTGGGACTACAGGCGCCCGCCACAACGCCCGGCCATTTTTTGGTTGCAGACATTTTTGCTGTTTGGCGGGCCCGGGCTAAATTAGAACCCACCAGCTCAGGTGTAGGTGGCTGGCGCCTTAGCTCATTGAGCCACAGGCGCCGAGCCTGTAATACCCTTTACAGTAAGGATAGCTGTAACTGTAAAGAGCAGTACTGGCTGGAGCCAGTTGGCTTAAGTTAGACAGACTCCAAGCACCTGTCTTTTCTCGATATGACTTTAGACAAATGGCTTAAAACTCTCTATCTTTAGTTTCTTCATCATAGATTTCATAATAAAGCATCAACCTCAAAGTAAGATTAATGGAGTTGAGACCTAAAAAATGTTAGCTTTTATTTATGTAGTATATGCTTTATATATTATAAAAGGTCTTTTCATATAGTTGATACCACTGTAAGTTACTACACTAAAAAAAAGAAAAAGAAAAACTAATAGTCAATGGTACCAGAGTACTACTATTGAAAAAAAAAAATCCTATTTCCAAAGCTTCACAATGGTTGATAGAGATATAACAGAATAAAACATAAAGGAAAAGGACTTGGCCTCTGGAGTAGGTACAGCAAAATCTCATGGAGGAAAAATTTCACATGTCTTGAAATGATGAAGCTGTGGAATAACAGGTGTTTTTATATAAAATGAATAAACACTAGTGACAAAAAATAGCTTGATGGTGAAAAAATAGAGGCAAGAGATATGTAAGACCTTTTAAAAAAATTACCAAGAGGAAAATAATTGAATTGCTAAAATGTTCAATAAAGGCAAATGAAAGGTACAAGATACATATTCAAACTTGCCTGAAGAAAGGCAGGAGAAAACTAAAATCACTGGAGGAAATGAGCTAAGTCTAAATACCAGGCCCTTCAGAAGGGGACAGCAGTGGGAAGGCAAGCATGGAGAAAAGACTGGCTTTCACAGTCGTCTACTTCTTAAAGGGAAAGAACAGACAATCCATGATAAGACAAGTTGAGGTGAGAGCAAAATGTAGATGGAAGTCAAATTAGATCCTGAAGGAATAATATGGGTAATAGAATAAAAATGAAAAAAGGAGTGGCAGCTACATGAAGGAGGTCAGGAGAGCTCAAAGCAGGGTTACATGAGAAATGACAGCCAGACTCAAGCTAGAATCTAGGGTTAAGAATTAATAGAACAGATACTCTTAATGTTATTGTCTTCTTTTGTGAGAATTCAGTTTCTACAGTAATTTGAATATATCTATCAAAGAATACAAATGTGCTCTATGTGCATTAGCAAAATAAAAAACTGAAAACATAAGCAGAAAATATGTTCATTATATAACAAATCATACCATTATCAGGAATTGGTTCCATGTCCCATGGACTAAGTTTTTCAATCTCAGTATTATCCCACCTGTTAAAAAAACAACAAAATTCTGATTAGCTTTTCATAAAACAAACTGTGGATAATGGCTAGGTTATCTTTATGAAAAGTAAACAAAAAGATACAAAATGTGAAAACTTCATGGCAACCAATTTTAAACATTAACCAATTAAATTTTTTAATCAAATATTTTGAGGAGGACACATTCTGAAAGGAAAATGAAAAAATGTATTTGGCATTTAAGAACAAAACCAGAAATCCAGTATGGCCTGTGCCCAGAGTAACTGAAGAATAACTCAGATGCATGAAGGCCTTGACTGCCATCGCAGTCATGGCTGACGATGTTAGTTAAGGGAATACTAGAAGACTACAGAAAGAGGCCCAGGGAAGCTGAGTACTAGTGAAGAAAAAACAAGCACCTGTCTGAGAGACAATCCAGAGGTCAGAGTTGCACAAGTTAATGAAAGATAAAGTGGTATCTGTTAGAAACCTGAAATTTGTATTATTCATACATGACATACCACACTGAATTAGTTACCGATGAGTAGTTTTCATGTACATACAAACCTAACAATGTAACACTGGAAATGACTATCAGGATACTGTGGCTGATATGGCTCTTGACTTAACACTGTTCCAAACCACCAAGCATCATCAATAATAGAGCGGAATCTATCACCTGTAAGAGAAATGATCAGGTCTAAGGCATCTATTTATGAACATCGTTTAACAATTTTTAATCTCCAAAATACCATGATACAAACAAAACAGAAATAAATCACTTCATGACTTGGGATATTAAAAAAAAGAAAATGAAATCAAAGTATATTTTTATCTTAAAATGAGCTCTCTTTCTACACTTTAGTCATCCTCGCTGATAAAAAAGATTTCACTTTCAACCATTTACTAAAGGTATATAACTACCCAACACAAAATAGGACAAAATGGTTTATAACTGTACTTGTTTAGTAGATTCAAAAGTCCACTCTGAGTCATATAACATTTTACAACATGAAGCAAAGAACAAAGTTTAACAAAATCCAAAAGTGTCTTACAATAATGTGTGCTATCAATATATACTTGCTGAGTAAGTATGTAAATACATATACTTATAAAAAACATAACACTTCCTGGCTCAGCGCCTGTAGCACAGTGATTACGGCGCCAGCCACATACACCGAGGCTGGTGGGTTTGAACCCTGCCCGGGCCAACTAAAACAACAATGACAACTGCAACAACAACAACAAAAATAGCCGGGTATTGTGACGGGCACCTGTACTCCCAGGTACTTGGGAGGCTGAAGCAAGAGAATTGCTTTAGCCCAAGAGTTGGAGGTTGCTGTGAGCTATGACGTCATAGCACTCTACCAAGGGGGACACAGTGAGACTCTGTCTCAACAAAGAAAAACACTTCCTGAAGAATGGAACAAATTATGAAAGTATCTGTGATTATACTTTAATCTATAATTATTTAAGTTGTTATTATGTAAATACCTCCACATAAAAGTGTTCTAATTCGTAAGTCACACATTAAGTAAAAATCAAATCTAAACATACACTCAGAAAAAAAACTCCAAATTATTTAAAAGAAATAAACACCCACATATCCCACTATCTCTTCATAATACAAAAGTAGGCAAGCAGATCTCAGAAGGACTTCTAGACAGACCAAGAAAAACATACAAGGAAAAATTTAACTAACCTCAGTAGTTTTAGATTATATAGATTTCCTAAATGTATTCTACAATTGTATCTAATACTTCAACTAGTGAAATAAACTGCATTTCAATGTGTTTTCAATATATTAAAAAAGAAACGGACCGCTGAAATAACCTTATCTCCTCCTTTCCCATCCAATCCATCCCAGTGTTTTCTTTCTTTTTTTTTTAGAGACAGAGTCTCCCTTTATCACCCTCAGTAGAGTGCCATGGCGTCACAGCTCACGGCAGCCTCCCGAGTAGCTGGGACCACAAGCGTCTGTCATAATGCCCAGCTATTTTTTGTTGCAGTTTGGCCGGGGCTGGGTCTGAACCCACCACCCTCAGTATATGGGGCAGGCGCCCTACCCACTGAGCCACAGGCACTGCCCGATTAATAAGGTCTCAACACCATTTATTAATATATACACCCAATGACACAGCCTGAATACAACTTAATAGTTCTAATAAGACACCAATAACTGATAAAAGGAGAATGAGCTACCCTAGGTAACTAAAATCAAACAACACAAGCATTCCAGACAGCATTCATTAGATTGAACATATATACACCTATAAAACAGGTACTACAGTTGCTAACTAGAACAACCTGACCTAATTACTATTACATCCTGAGATTAATGACCTACCTAACATAGATCTAAAGAAGTGAGCTCTTGGCTCGGCGCCTGTAGCTCAGCTGGCTAGGGCACCAACCACATACACCAGGGCTGGCAAGTTCAAATCCAGCCCAGGCCTGCCAAACAACAATGATAACTACAACCAAAAAATAGCTGGGCATTGTGGTGGGTGCCTGTATTCCCAGCTACTTGGGAGGCTGAGGCAAGAGAATTGCTTAAGCCCAAAAAAGAGTTTGAGGTTGCTATGAGCTGTGATGCCACAGCACTCTCTCTACTTAGGGTGACACAGTGGAACTCTGTCTCAAAAAAAAGGTGAGCTCTTCTTAAATGATCACCACAAAAATCACATGCAAGTCAATTAGTACCAAGACTAAGATAATTTCATATTTTCTATCCATCCATTTATCACATGGTTATAAAAAAGTTAAGTGTATGTGAATTCTTTTTTTAATTTCTAAAAGAAACAGTTTCCTCAAGTCTTTTGCTTATTTAAATCTAAGTTGTTACAATATCAAAGAATAAATATTTTGGTATACCAGAACATTATAAATATGAAATCTGAATTTTTTTTTTTGGAGACAGAGTTTCACTTTGTGACCCTGAGTAGAGTGCCATGACATCATAGCTCATAGCAAGATCAAACTCCTGGGCTAAAGCGATTCACCTGCCTCAGCCTCCCTGAGTAGCTGAGATTACAGGCACTCCGCCACAATGCCCTGCTATTTTTTAAAGACGGGGTCTTGCTCTTGCTCAGACTGTTCTTAAACTCATGAGTTCAAACGATCCACCCACCTCAACCTCCCAGAGTGCTAGGATTACAGGCATGAGCCACCACACCCGGCCCTTGAAATTACTTTACAACCTTCTGATTGTTTTAGATCCTAAGATACCTGTATAAATTATATCAGTGTTTTGTCAAGGATGACGATAAAAATAAAAGATATTATTCCAGTGTTATGTTGAAGATAATTACATATAATTTGATATGGGGAAGACAAAAAAGAAGTAAGTCTACTCTAGTGTATAGTCAGTAGTTGAAAATAATCTTTTCCAAACATCATAAACCTTAAGAGAAGTTGCTTGCCTCAAAAGTATACATGGAGACAGTTAAGCACGAAGCCCTAAGCAAAATATAATCTAAAGGTCACTTAGTATTTCTTTCCAGAACTTACACACTTGTATGCCTCATAATTAAGAGGCCACAACCAGAAAGTTAGACCAATAAAATGTGAAATGAAGACTATATAATACTCAATAAGGACTTACATGACTGCCAATTCCGCTGCCTTGCTTCATCATAAAATTGACGTAATACGAGAAAGTCAATAACATCTGGCATATCATGGTATCTAAAGAAAAATTTAAAAATTACTAAATTCCCTACATAGTTTAGAGCAACACTATCCAAAAGAAACATGACAGGAACTACATATGTAATTTTTAATTTTCAACCAATCATACCTTCTTTTTTTGGAGACAGAGTCTCACTTGGTCACCCTTGGTAGAGTACCATGGCGTCTTAGCTCACAGCAAACTTAAACTCTTGGGCTCAAGTGATCTTCTTGCCTCAGCCTCTCAAGCAGCTGGATCTATAGGTGCCCGCCACAATGCCCAGCTATTTTTTTAGAGACAAGGTCTCACTCTGGCTCAGGCTGGTCTTGAACCTGTGAGCTCAGGCAATCCATCCACCTCCCAGTTGCTGGGATTACACGCATGAGCCACCATGCCTGGCCCCAATCAGCCATATTTTAAAAAGTAAAAAGAAATCAGTATTTTTTGGAGGGGAGACAAAGTATCACTTTGTCACCCTTGGTAAAGTGCCGTGGCATCACACCTCACAGCAACCTCAAATTCCTGGGCTTAAGCAATTCTATTGCCTCAGCCTCTCAAGTAGCTGGGACTACAGGTGCCCACCACAACGCCCGGCTATGAAACCAGTCTATCTTAATAGTATATTTTAATTTAATTATTATTTCAATATGTAATCAATACAGAATAATGAGATTTTTTTTTCATACCAAGTCTTCAAAGTGCAATGTGTATATTTAACCCACTCAATTTGAATTATTCATGTTTCAAGTGTTCAATGGCCAGAAGCTACCATACTGGACAGCACCAGGATAGCAAATTATTCTAAAATTTTCTCAAGAACAAAAGCAGAAACAGTTTGCATATAGGTCAGAATTCTCCACCCACCACTGTTAAGTGGCACGAAAAACTGTACAAAACAGACCACTCATGCCTAACTGTTGCCATGACATATCTATTGTTACTTCCATTAGAAGTTCAACCCCCACACCTTAGGCTGTCCACGGTGTTCCACTTGGTACCCTGCAGCCAAACGGAAAGGGCATGCCAATCTTTAAAGAACAAGATGGAAGATCTAAATTTAAAAAATTCCCTCTAAAAAACTAATACGTACCTAATCGAGAAAGATTTATCCATAAGTTTTCCAGTCGCTGGATCTATAAATGCTAGTTTGAGGCAACAGAGTGTAGGGGGCCCAACCTCATATCGTATTCCAACTATTTTGACCAATTCTTGATCCTTTAACAGATATTTTTTTAAAAGAACAAATAAATGGTTAAAAAATTAAAACACAACAATTTCTCAATACTATAATTCTTCACATAGTACTAAATTAAGCAAACTCACACGTTAGGTTTCTACCCCAGCAGACAACTTTAACCAGTACTTATAATCATTTTTGCTAACTCTCTACATCTTTTGGGAGACACATTTAAA
This sequence comes from Perodicticus potto, assembly GCA_963574655.1. Taxonomy (NCBI): domain Eukaryota; kingdom Metazoa; phylum Chordata; class Mammalia; order Primates; family Lorisidae; genus Perodicticus; species Perodicticus potto. Next base: position 8,526 of record CAUYRH010152649.1, read on the forward strand.
ACAGTTTCTAATATAAAGAATATACTTACTCTTCTAGTCAGTATACACACTTTAGAAAATACACCACAGACCAGGCGCAATGGTTCATGCCTGTAATTCTAGCACTCTAGGAGGCTGAGGCAGGTGGATTACTTGAGTAGGAAGTTCAAAATCCAACCTGAGCAAGAGGGAGACCCCATCTCTACTAAAAATAGAAAAACTACATAAGAGTTGTGGCGGGCTCCTGTACTCCCAGCTACTTGGGAGGCTTAGGCAAGAGGACTGCTTGAGCTCAAGAGTTTGAGATTGCTATGAGCTATGACACTATGGCACTCTAACCAGGGCAACGAAGTGAGACTTTATCTCAAAAAAAAAAATAAATAAATAAAAATTTTAAAATGAACATAAAAATCACCAATCAGCTCGATTATCTAAAGACAAAAAGACATTCACTATTAACAATCTGACATAGTTCCTTCTGGCTTCTTTCTCTTCATATAAACAATTTCTGTTAATATTTATACAGTTTTCTATTATGCAATCAAAATGTATAAGCATTTTACTTATTCACATATATTCCTCAAAAACCTGATATTAAGTTTCTGCCAAATATATTTAAATAATAATATTTGTTGAGAACCTATGATGAGCTGTGACTTATTCTAGGCAGTAGAGTAGGGAAGGGATAGTGAACAGGACAAGTCCCGGCCAGGATGGAGTTGCCATAATCAAACTGCCCCCCAACGTCTGTGTCTTTGATAATAAAAACACAATAGATTATTCTTGCATTTATTCACGGAACAAGTAGGTGATTAGTATAATATGCCAAACAAAGTGCTAAATATAGTCAATTCTCACTGCATGCAGTAGTTATGTTCCACAAAGTCACCTAAATCACTGATTACTGCAACAATACTGTAGGGTAAATACAAGCCACAACACTGTAGTCAATCTATGAATATGTAACCTGACTTTGTGTTTCTGTTTAAAGGCACTTATGTTGTTGGTTCACAACCACTGAACTCACATCCAACAGCAATATAACTCAAACCTAAATGAAGCTTTTCTTAAACAAATATCTTCTCCTTAAGGCACATCGCAGCCTTCTTGAACATAGCAACGTCACACGTCAACAAGCAAGGTCACTAACTAAACCACAAAAATGGGAAACGTGGTATGAAATAGATCACAAAAAGGATATTCATTTGCAGTATGACAGCTGAAACAGGGAGGCAAAGTGTCACCTTGTTTAACCACAAATATAAATATGCTCATTAAGCAGCTCAAATTTTCTGCCACACTGTGCATGTCCTAGAATGACTGACCAGAAAGCTCCAAGTATTTACTATGGGGTTACAAAAAACTTATAGCAAACAGGTGCTTCCCAAATACAGAATCCATAAATAATGAGAATGGACTTCTTAGGCACATAGTAGTTAAGTGAAAAAGCTAAGTAAAACTTCAATTGTAGGCTCGGTGCCTGTGGCTCAAGCGGCTAAGGCCATCAGCCACATATACCTGAGCTGGCGGGTTCGAATCCAGCCCAGGCCCGCCAAACAATGACAGCTACAACCAAAAAATGGCTGGGTGTTGTGGCTGGTGCCTGGAGTCCCCGCTACTTGGGAGGTGGAGGCATGAAAATCACTGGAGCCCAGGAGTTGGAGGTTGTTGTGAGCTGTGATGCCACGGCACTCGACCCAGAGCAACAGCTTGAGGCTCTGTCTCAAAAAAAAAAAAAAAAAAAAACTTCAATTGTATATTAAGCCAAATTCATAGAAGTAGAGCTGGTGTCTACAGCCATACCACCCTGAACGCGCCCAATCTCGTCTGATCTCGGAAGCTAAGCAGGGTCGGGCCTGGTTAGCACTTGGATGGGAGAAGTAGAGCCGGTAAGTTGAATATAAAAGTGTTAATAACAGCTATCTTTGTAAAATAGTTGTTTATTTATTGCAAGTACCTAAACTGGGCAGTACTTGTGGCTCAGTGAGTAAGGTACCAGCCTCATATACCAAGGGTGGCGGGTTTGAACCCAGCCCTGGCCAAACTGCAACAAAAAAATAGCCAAGCATTGTGGTGGCCCCCTGTAGTCCCAGCTACTCAGGAGGCTGAGGCAAGAGAATCACCTGAGCCCAGGAACTGGAAGTAGTTGTGAGCTGTTATGCCACGGCACTCTACCGAGGGTGACAGAGTGAGAATCTGTCTCCTAAAAGAAAAAAAAAGTATCTAAACTATATAAAGGTATAAAGAATAAAATAAAAATCACTTATAATCATTTATATTTTGATGTTTTGCTTATCTACTAACATGTTTAAATTTTGCTATCATAATCCAAATACCATTTCACAATCTGTTTTTCTTTTTCTTGTTTTTTTTTTTTTTTTTTTGAGACACAGTCTTACTATATAGCCCTTGGAAGAGTGCTGTGGCATCACAGCTCACAGCAACCTCAAGCTCTTGGGCTTAAGCGATTCTCTTGCCTCAGCCTCCCAAGTAGCTGTGACTACAGGCGCCCACCACAACGCCCGGCTATTGTTTTTGGTTTGTAGTTGTCATTGTTGTTTGGCAGGCCAGGGCTGGATTCCAACCTGCCAGTTCCGGTGTATGTGGCTGGCGCCCTAGCCACTGAGCCACAGGCACCAAGCCATACAATCCATTTTTCATCTTGCTCTGTGAAAATGTATTCATCATTCATTCAACAAATATTTTAAAGGCCTCAATTAGAATGTAGGCTCTACATAGTTGACTGTATTAATATATGATGATTTGATTCATTCACTATTTCAGAAATGTTTGGGGGCTTTTTTCCAATTTTTACATTCATAAACAGTGAGATGGAACTACAATACTCATATACTTACAAGCATTTCTGCTTGCTTTGTAAAATACTAGAAGTAAAATCATAGATGTAAAACTTCTTAAAATATGTTTCGGTTTCAATTCCTATCACTAAAATACCCACTATAGGAAGCCTAGACAACTTTATGTACTCCATCTACATTTTGATTATCTGTTAACAAACCCAAATCTTAGGCTGGACTGGGTGGCTCACACCTATAATCCAGCACTCTAGGAGGCCAAAGCAGGCAGATCACCTAAGCTCACAAGTTCGAGACCAGCCTGAGCTAGACCAAAATCTTGTCTCTAAAAATAGCCAGGCATTGTGGTGGGCCCAAGTAGTCCCAACTACTCAAGAGACTAAGGCAAGATAATCACTTGAGCCCAAGAATCTGAGGTTGCTGTAAGCTCTGTCGCCACAGGGGTGACAAAGTTGAGACTCAGTCTCCAAACAACAACAAAAAATCTTTGCTACTTGCTAAAATGTGGCATTTTCTTTCTTGAACTAAAATGAAACAAAATTATAGAATGGGCTAAGTATCAGGAAGGTAAAATTATTTCCTTATTTTATTATGCATGAGGTAAAACCATTATTTCAAGTTTTTCTTCTTCTGAAAACTTACTTTTTTTCTTTTGAAAATCTGTCTTGGGTATATGAACTTCTTTAAGATAAACATCATACAATGCCATGCTGCCCTTCTTAGACTTGACATAGTTACATTTAACACTATATAAAACATACAAACCAGCAATACACAAATTCTGCCTATCAACAAATGAACCACCTCCACAGAATTTTAAGGATTGCTTATAGTAATTTTTCTTAATATTTTATTTTTAATCATTATGGATTCAGGCCGGGCACAGTGGCTCACACCTGTAATCCTAGCATTCTGGGAGGCCGAGGTGGATGGATTGCTTGAACTCATAAATTCAAGCCCAGCCTGAGCAAAAGCAAGATCCTATCTCTACTAAAAATAGAAAAACTGAGGTAAGAGGATCACTTGAGCCCAAGAGTTGGAGGCTGCTGTGAGCGATGACACCACAGCACTCTACCCAGGCGAACAGTTTGAGACTCTGTCTTTAAAATATATATATAAAATGTATACATGATATTTGTATATTTTTATAGGGTAGATGCATTGACTTGATACAGGCATATAAAACATATTAATCAAATCAGAGTAAGTGGAGTATCCATTACCTCAGGCATTTATCATATGTGTTAGGAACATTCCAATTCTACTCTTTTATAATGGATATCTAGCTTATTGTTGATTATGGTCACTTTTTTGTGCAGCAATGTTTTCGAGTATGAGAAAAAGTAATGAAATACGATTCCAGTAGGTTTTTAAATATATTTATAAACAATTTAAATATATGTATGTTAATATTTAATGAATTAATACTACCATCGCCCTACCCTTAGATCCATTTTTCTCCATGGTTCCTTGTTAGGGTTCAGTTCATAAATGTTATTTCTTCTGACAGCCTCAATATAAGCTTCATGACCCTGTCGAAAATATATTACCTACAAAAGAGAAGTATACATTTAAAAACAGAAAACTAAGGAGCAATGCAAATTTTGCTTTATACTCCATTAATCATGTTTTTTTAATTTTATTATTTTCACCTCATCACCCATTTGAGGAACAAAAGGAGACTTGCGAAGTGCAGTGTCAGTAATCCAAACTGAAGGATGAAATTCATTTAAATGTTCCATATTTGCAAGCTCTGCTGTAGTCATCCTCCGCAAATTCTGCCAAGGGGAAAAGAACAAAGTTGGCTATGCTGGAAAGGGGCAGTACAAACTGCTTGAATGAAAACCGGGAAAGAAACTTCACCACTCAGAGTGACTATGATCTGGTATATCCATCTAATGATTAGTTTCTTTTTTTTTCTCTTGTGCAGTTTTTTTTTTTTTTAAAGCCAAGCTTTTTAAATTAATGCAAAAATGGGTTATAATGTGATGGTTTTAAAAAAAATTTTAAAAATTTAATAAAAAATAGTTAAATAATTATTAT
>CAUYRH010152650.1:0-25815 GCA_963574655.1 Perodicticus potto
ACTCATTGGCTACTGGAGTCCTTGCTGTTTATCTGTGCCCCTTAAGTGATCTTTCTGGGCAGGACTCTCTAGCCAAAGGTGGCTGGAATCCTCTCTTCCTGGTTGCAACACGAATGGCTATTAAAGAGATGTCTCCAATCTACCATCTTGCTCTGTTCACAATCTGTACTTAAATCTTGAGATTCCTCTGACTTCAATGATGAATTTTCTTTTTTTTTGTTCGAGACAGAGTCTCACTTTGTTTCCCTCAGTAGAGTGCCATGGCTTCACAGCTCATAGCAACCTCAAACTCTTGGGCTTAAGTGATTCTCTTGCCTCAGCCTCCCAAGTAGTTGGGACTACAGGCACCCACCACAACCCCTGGCTAGTTTTTTGGTTGTAGTTGTTGTTGTTTGGCAGGCCTGGGCTGGATAGAAAGCTGCCAGCTCTGGTGTATGTGGCTGGCACTCTAGCTGCTGAGCTACAGGTGCTGAGTCAATGATGACTTTTCTTAACTGTGTGCATTCAGATTCACTCTTTATGAATCAATATGAAATTCGATGGATTCTAAAAGACTCAGTTTCATGTATCCAAAGTTGCAATATTTTACAAATAGTTTTACCTCTCTAAATAATCACCTGTGTTCCACCTACATAACCCTTCCTATGCTCGCCTCAGGTTTCAGTAAACCACTAATGTTGTATTATCACCACAGTTTTGCCTTTTCTATAACATCATATAATTGGGGTCACATCATATGTAGTCTTTTCAGACTGGCTTCTTTCACTTAGCAATATTCATTTAGAAGTCATTTGTGTCTTTTTGTGACTTGATAGTTCATTTATTTTTGTCTTTTAAAATTTCTTCTGAAGAAGTTTCTCTGTGCTCACTTAAGGGGCACAAAGAAACTTCTGTACAGAAAGTTGATTCTTTCTGTAAAATTTGGTAGAGTTCACTGATGAAACTATCTGAGCTTGCTGATAAACTTTTTCAGTCATTAATTACTAACCTTTTTATAGAAAGTTATTGATTATTGATTCAACTTATAAATAGATGTAGAACTGCTCAGGTTATCTATTTCTTCCCTGTCTCTTTAAAGGAATTGTTCCATTTTCAAAATTATTAAAATTGTGGGAATAGAGTTGTTTATAAATTCCCCTTTTGTCCCTTTCATCCATGGAATCAGTAGTGATGACCTCTCTGTAGGACAATTCCCTGGGTGGCCCACAGACTGATGCAGTACTTTCTCCTTTCTTGCTGTGCTTCTCAAAAATAACCTAAGAATGTACCATCCAGAGATAAGGAGGAATTGACTTAAATATCCTGGGCTTTGTTCCTGCCCCTTCAAAAATAGAATGTCCAATGATACTTTTACCCAACAGTGCACACCACCCTAGTATATAAAACCCAACACAGGATAATGTTGGGGGTAGGGGGTAATCTCAGCTACAGTGTAGGTAGGAGACATGCAGACAAAGCTCTATTCACTGTGTCTTTCCTGAACTTTGGGGAGCCAGTTTTCTATGAATCATAGGCCTCTGTCTATCTGTAAGTAGTAAATGACTTTCATATTACTTGATGTGTGTGTGTCCTGTCTCTCTGGGAGTTTGCAAGTGGTAGAAATTGGCACAGCCCAAAGTGCAGTAGGCAGAAGTTTAGTGTTTTCCTTTGGAATTGGTAACCAGTGCAGGACTAACCTACTTAATGGTCTCTTGCATTTCACATTAGTAATTTATGCCTTATCTATTTTTTCCTGATTAGCTTAGCTAAATGTTTACAAATTTTGTTAATCATTTCAAAAAATAAAGCTTTGGTTTTATCGATTTTCTCTAATGTTTTATTATTTCTATTTCATTAATTTATATTCCAATTTATGATATATCTTTTACTCTGTTTTCTTTGGTCTCTAATTACATTTCTGTATTTGATAATCTCAAGTGAAAGCGTAGGTTACTGATTTTAGGTCTTTCTTCTTTCCAAATATATGCAAATTTTGCTAAAATCTTTAAGCATTAACTAAAAGGGAACCATTCCTTAAATTATAAGAAGTTGCATTTTTATTTTCATTTATTAAAATTTTTTTTTGCCATATATAAGTGTATTTTTCCAAATATTTGAGAATTTTTCTAGTTATTATTCTATTGGGTTTTGCTTAATTCAATTTAATATTTTTCTAGTTTAATTCTGTGTGGTCTCAGAACATACTTTATATAATTTATGTTCTTTTGTAATTGTCAAGGTAGGACTTGTAGTCAGAATGTGGGCTATTATGATGAAAGTTCAATAAAAGTTTGAGAAGAATGCATATTCTGTTATTGTTGAATGGAGTAGTCTGTAACTATCAAGTAGATCAAGTTGATGATAGTGATTTTTTGTGAACTATAATTCTTACTGACATTTTTCCTGATTGGTCTGGCAGTTACTGAAAGAGAGACATTGAATTCTGCAGCTATAATAATGTATTTGTGCATTTCTTTTCTCTTCCATCAGTTTTTGCCTTACATATTTTGATACTCTGCTTTTAGGTACATACATATTTAGAACTGAATTTCTTCTTAGAAAATTGGACTATTTATCATTATTCTGTGCCTGTCTTTATACCTGTTAATTTTTATTATATTTAAGTCTATTTAAAGTTAATATGGCTGCTCTTGATTTCTTCTGATTAATGTTAGCATGGTATAGCTTTCTTCTTCTAATTTTAACCCATTTGCGTTTTTGTGTTTCAAGTGCGTTTCTTGTAGCCATCATGTAGTTGATTCTTTCTGTTTTATCCACTCTGATAGTCTTTATCTTTTAATTATGTACTTAAGACAGTCACATTCAAAATAATTATCAACAACTTAGAATTATTTTATTAGTATTAGTACCATATTAGTAACTGGTTTCTATTTATTGCCAGTGCTTCTTTCATATAAATTGAGCATTTTTTATTTTTTATTTTTTTTATTTTTACATATACATGTGTTAATTAGGTTTCCACTTTTTGCCTTCACAGAATTTAAAAGGCTTAAATTTTAATAACAATAACAATGTTTAAGATAAGGACTAGAAACAAAAACCACGTAAAGAATGAATGAAGATAAATACATTCAGAAAAGAAAACAAATGATTACTGCATCAAAATATTAAGCAATATTAATAATAATAATGCCAAGAAAGTAACGTTCACATTGTCAAATAAGAGTATGTCTGTTATAGAATGCTTTGACTCTGAGGCTCAGTATGAAGTCATCAGTTAACTTCTCTCTTTTTTTTGAGACTTTGGAAAAAACATAAAATAAATTGAGCATTTTATATGAATACATTTTACTGTACATTTCTCTCACTGTATCAACTTTCAGTAAATGCTTTTGTTATTACTTTAGAATTATAAATGTAATAATTGTGATAGTTATATAATTTATAGATATAAAATATTTTATTGAATATTTGAATATTTTAAATATTTAAAAAATTAAAATATGTGATATATATTATAAAATTATAATGAATACAAATTTTTAACTAATTTAAGTCCACCTTTAAATTGCACATTTCTGCTTCTTGTGTACCTCAGGTAATGAGTAATCCCTCCCCCTCATTACTTGTGATGTTGCTCTCATCAATACAATATAATATATTAATGTAATGGTCATAGATTAACATATGGTTGGTTCTAGTACCTAACACTATTGCCCACTTCATAAAATTAGACAGATAATCTTTATACTAACAACAAAACGTTTGGTTAAATTTAAATGGCAGAATAGCTCTCTCTATTTGCTTAATTTTATATTTAATGTATGTGAGAAACATTATCACACCAATTTAATTCAGATTTTTCTTGGGTTATTTACTCAATTTTTTTATGATTATTGTGGAGAGTCTTTCAACTTCTTAACAATGCAGCATGTGATAAAAATGATGAGACATTTCCATTCCTCTCTGTTTACCACTACTTTTGAAATGTGACTGAACAGCTTCTCTCATCAAAAGTTGTGGTTAATTTCTTTGATCTTGGAATTAGTTGAGACTCATGACTAGATATGCTCTGTTACAGGTGGTATGAATCACATTGAACCAATTGTAAGCTTAGAGCTAAAGAAGTCCTGCATGTTTCTATTCTGTCCTTTAGAAACTTCCTGCAACACCATGCAAAAAAAGGTATTCTGAAATTTAGATGATGAGCTGCATATGGTCCAATTAACCTGGCGCAGTCAATAACTGGTCATTCAGCAGACATGTGAGAACGATCATCTTTGATAAGTCAATGTCAGCTGACTTGCTGATGAACTAAGCCACAAGAGCAGATGTAGCCCAGCCAAGCCTGGCTCAGATGAGAAGGACCACCCACCAGACTTACAGACTTAGTGGCAAGAATTAATGGTTGTGGTTTTAAACTTCTAAGATTAGAGTAATTTGGTGAAAACCTCATAACAATCATATCCTAGTCAAATATACAGAATATACACTTGCATATAAATATATACAGAATATACTATATCATGCAGAATTTGTGTTCCTTTGATGAAAAGTAAATACAGCTATTTTTATTTCAGCATATTATGAAGGTACAAACAATTTGGTCACTTTATGTTTGGATAGTTTGAGACAAAACTGTAAATGAGCCCAGCACTCAGATAGTATGTGTTGTACCCCTTAGGTGTGATTTTACACATTCCTTCCTTCTCTCTCTTACCTGTTTGATTTCCATTAAGTATTACTTCTATATGTGTACATAAGTGTTGGTGGGGCTGCAAAGTAGTAGAAACTCTATGGAAAGTAGTATGAAGGTAACTCAAAGAACTAAAAGTAGACCTACTATTTGATACCACAATCCTACTATTGGGTATTTGCCCAAAGATAATAAAAGAAAGACATTTTGTAAAAAATATATCTAACTGGACAAAAGCTTGATAACTAGGATCTACAGAGAACTCAAATTAATCAACAAAAAGACCCAACAATGCCATGTAACAGTGGGCAAGAGACATGAATAGAACCTTCTGTATAGAAGACAGACAAATGGCTGAGAAACATATGAAAAGTTGCTAATTGTCCCTAATCATCAGAGAAACACAAATCAAAACTACCCTGAAATACCACCTAACTTCAGTCAGAATGGCCCACATTACAAAGTCTTTAAGCTACAGATGCTGGCATGGATGCAGAGAGAAGGGAACACTTTTTATACTGCTGGTGGGACTGCAAACTAATACAACCTTTTTGGAAAGAATTATGGAGAATCCTCAAAGAACTCAATTTAGACCTCCCATTTAATCCTGCAATCCCACTACTAAGTTTCTACCTAGAGGAAAAAAATCCTTTTACCATAAGGACATTTGCACTAGACTCTTCAGTGCAGCTCAATTTACAATCACCAAAACATAACAACTTAAATGCCCACAAACCCAGGAATGGATTAACAAACTGTAATATATATATATTATATATATGTATATGTACATGTATATGTAATACACATATATACAAAATGAAATACTATTCAGCCATTAAAAAGTTGGAGACTTGGGCAGCACCTGTGGCTCAGTGAGTAGGACACCAGCCCCATATACCAAAGGTGGCGGGTTCAAACCCAGCCTCAGCCAAACTGCAAAACAAAACAATAGCTGGGCGTTGTGGTGGGCACCTGTAGTCCCAGCTACTCGGGAGGCTGAGGCAAGAGAATCACCGAAGCCCAAGAGTTGGAGGTTGCTGTGAGCTGCATGATGCCACAGCACTCTACCAAGGGTGATAAAGTGAGACTCTGTCTCTACAAAAAAAAAAGATGGAGGTGTTACATTTTTTGTATCAACCTGGATGGAGATGGAGCACATTCTTCTTAGCAAAGCATCACAAGAATGGGGAAGCAAGAATCCAATGTACTCAACTCTAATAAGTAGGCAGTAGATGAGCTAATACATGGTGGGGGGCAGGGGAATGAGGGAGTATAGAAAGGGGAGGAGAGAGGTGGATGGGGTCATGGTGTATGGCACACCTCTTGGGAGCAGGACACAATTATAAGAGGGACATTATCTAACAAATGCAATCAGTGTAACCTAATTCTATGTACCCTCAATGAATCCCAAACAACAAACAAACAAAAGATACCTGCACTCAAACATTTATAGCAGCACAATTCACAATTGCAAAGATGTGGAAAAGGCCCAAGTTCCTATCAATACATGAATGGGTTAATGAAATGTGGTATACGCATAACATGGAGTACTACTCAGCCACAGATAAAGCTATTTTAAGGGGAGTATCTTATATAGCCCTGTAGATATTCAGCTTTTCCACATACATGCAGAATTTAAAACAGTCATGGTAATAATAAGTGGAATGATGAGCACATCTACAGCATTTACTATATAGTAAGTTATAAGATCCTTACATATAATAGCTAGTTGATTATTAAAACAGTTCAGGTGGCTACATTCTTGTACCCATTTCACTGTGTTCTCAGGAGCAAATAATTTAATAATTTGGTCTACAGATTAAGGCTTAGTCTATTTTTTTAAAGGCTTTGTCTTGCTAATATTTTAACCTAACTATTTATCTTAACTATCTTCATGCCTTTCATAACTTTCTATATTCTACTCAGGTTATTTATAAGTTTTATAAGTGCATGTATTAGTAACACAGAATCTGTACTTCAGGCTCCTGCCAATGTGTGTCCCAAACATATCATCTGAATTCTACAAAATGATTCAAACGAAATATAACTTTGGGATAAATATGGATAGTTCACCAAGTTCCTTTTCTAACCTTTGGCAGTTAGCCATTGGGGTCAAGGATCCTTGAGAATGTTACGAGTTTTCTTGCCAACAGATGTGAAAACACCAAATATTCATTCAATTTTAGGATACCTCAATACCCTACCCCCATCCCCAAAGCCCATTTTGGGGCCTTAAGATAAGAACTTCTAGATAAACAGAAACATGTCTTTTCACACATAACTAAAATTGTCGCAGAGCTTTAGAGCTCTAAATTCAGAGAACATCATTCAAATATCCTTACCACCTCCCATCATAATCCTTACGCTGCCTATTCCCAGCGTAATCAATTTACAAAGTGAGTTCTGTTGTCATGACCTGTAGGGAACTGTCACAAGACACTGAATATTGTACACTCTAGTTTGTTTAGAGTTTTTCCCCACTTTATTAAATCAATGACTGTGGTTTATATGAAACTGAGGAAAACATTTTTTTAACCTTCATTGTTAGGCAAAGTTGTGCTTCTCTTAAGTCAGTATTAGATATTTATCTTGTGGGAGAAATAATTTTGTAATTGTTTAGGTGTTCCTGGGGGTTTCCTCTAGCACATTTATGGGGGCTTTGTAACAAACATTATCGTGTACTTACCTTCTTCTATTTTATTTCACTATTTGAACACTATATTCATTTTAGTTTAAATTATTTGCTCTATTCTCTTCTCATCCTTTTTTACTGAGTGATACTTATTTCTGTATGATACTTCAAGTCCTTTGTGGCATGAAGTGGAATATCCTTTCATAAGTTAAACAGGAGATAAATATCTCTTTTGAAATATTCAAGTCATCAATGTGTTCTTGTAATTTCCAGGGAATATATATTTTACAAAGAAATTTGTCAACTATTCCCAGGTCTTAAGTTTCTGAAAAGTAATTGCTTTCACATTGGGATTTTACAGTCAGATTGACATTTGTTTGTGCAACATTATTTTTGAATAATACCACATCTCTACGATAATAGAATTTGGGCTTTCTCTATTCCCAAATGTGGTACTGGCCTGTTTTTGATAAGTTGCCAAGTCTCTCTGCACTTGTATTGCTCTATGTTTGAAAATGGAGTAAAAAATTATGTAAACATCCTTCCTCTTAAGGAGTGTTTCTTTCTATACAAAAGATTTAACATTCTTGGAACAAAATCCTTTGGTTCTAAAAAGGAAAACATAGGCCATTATTCCCACTTAATGTTGTTTGTCTCCTCAGTTATACTGATTTGAGTGTCTCTAGAGTGACAGCTATGAACACTCTGAAAATTTACCAAGAAAACATTAAGATGTTCATAATTCAGTCAATGGACATGTTGTGATGGGGACTTTCTATAACCAGAGCTCTAAAGTTACTAGAGCATCTATATGGGATCGACTTCTGGGCTCTTGGGGTCTGGTGAGGCCAGTTATTAGGGCATGGAAATAGTAAGGACTTTACTCAGTCCCTCTAGGTGTATTCTGTGAAGTGTTTTTAGATTGCCCTTAACCTTGGCCAGTTGCCTCTTGTATTCTCGTTATTTATGTGCCAGAGAAGTAGGTGTTCTGTTTGACATTCTCAGTGGTATAAAAAATCAAGAGCAGTTGACTGATGATAACTCATTGCCACTGACGCCTGTAGAATATTTGAGGAGTGAAAATTGCCTGTTCTTAGCTCTTCAATGTCACCATTTACCAGGCAAAAACACATACAGGCAGGACGGGGAACCTTTAGAAAAAATGGACTAGAGGCAATGGATAAGCACATGTGTGTGACAAATAGTTACACCAGATCATAACTTTATGCTATGAAAGTGGTGGATAAAAACTCAGTTCAGGGTGGTGCCTGTGGCTCAAAGGAGTAGGGCCCTGGCCCCATATACTGGAGGTGGTGGGTTCAAACCCAGCTCTGGCCAAAAACTGCAAAACACAAACAAACAACCAAAAAAGCACCTCGGTTCGTTAAAACTTACCCACCTATCACAAATGAGAAAACTACCACAAAGCAATTTCTCTAAGATCACAAAGAAATAGCAGATGCGTAAAGACTACAACCCAGGAACTCACGTTTTATGATAAGTGCTCTTTTCATTTGGCATAACATATTTGGTTCTTTTACAAAGGCACTATTATTATTTTCCAAGGCTTCTTGGTTTGACCTTTCTATTACAGCATTGTTTTCAATTCTTAGATTCAATGAAAATGTAATTTTGCCCAGTGAGAACATGGTTGCTTATGGAGTCTAGTCAGAGTAAAAAGGTTCCTGATTTCTTTCCTAGTATATAAAGCAGTTTTTATTTTAGTTTTGTAGCTACTTTAATATATAACATATTCATATTTAAATTAACCAAACATCTCTATGGGAAAATTTTGAAAGATTTTATGTTGTATCTTGTACAATGTAGAGCTGTGCATATCATGAATAGTCAATAAATGTATTTTGAAGAGGTGAGTGATTAGTTAAATGAAGAAAATGGGATTAAAAGAAAAAATTAATGGTTGGTTTTATTATAAGTTTTATATAATAATAGTTAAACTGATAATAAATTAAGGAATATTAAATGGGACAATATTTAAATCATTAGGTAGCTTTTGTGTTTTATAATAACTTCGTATAATTTTAGATATTATTCTTTCATACAAACTTTTAGGAAATTATTTTAGGTTTATTCATTACTTCAGAGAACCAACTTTTTAATGGAATTTGTATATTGCTTAACTACATATGTGTATTCCAGCCACACCTATAGCTGTTTGTTTCTAGTGTTTTATAGAAATATCCTTATTCTGTACCTAAAAATGCCACCTATCATAGTACTCAACTTTTGGTTTTAAAATGTACAAAATTCTAAAAATCTTTTCTCTAACTTTATTTTTATAATGAAGGACTAATATATTTCTGCTACTTAGTTTCTAATCTTTTTCTGAATGATGCTTAGAAAGACGAAATTTTGGTGTTAAAAATTTTTATACCATCTAGTTAGCCTGAATTTATACAAACACCAAATGAATTTTCTCATGAGTAATAATATGTCTTGTTATTCTCTTAGTAATTTTCTTATGATTATCTGTAAGAGATGACACTGCATTAATTTTATACTTAGAAATCAGAAAGTAACACCAAATTTCACTTTAAACTTTTGCTTGTTAGGGATTTATATTCAGTAGCATATATGTTTTCTACCATAATAACATCAAAAGTAACAATATTTTGAAAAATGTTTGTGTATTATCTCTCAGATTATAGGCTAAACATACCTAGTCTAGGGCTGATATGATAAATTAATGGTGCCAAAGACCCATGTTTTCATAAAATTGTTGTTTTAGCATCTTCAATGGGAAATTCCCGTCTAAGCCACTAAGCTGGAAGAAAGGAAATGAATGGCTTTCTCTTTTGTTGTAAGAGCATGACCTAAAGAACAACGCATATACACGTTCTTATACCCCACTGATCCTAATTTGATGGCATGGTTACTCTTTCCTTCAAAGTAGGCTGGTTATTTAAACTTTAGCCAAATAGTCATATGTCTCACTATTATTTCCACAATCAAGTCAGAAAGTAAAAAATGGGTACTTAAAAAAAACCGGCAATAAGATCCTTTGACATTGGCTTCTGGTTTTTGTTTTGTTTTTCATGCATTTATTCTCCTTTTTTTGTTCCAATTTGAATAATTTCCAGTGAGTTATTTGTTTTCTGATTCTGTCTTATCTTACGTTCTTTTTGCTGATAAACAAGTCTTCATTTCCAAGCCGGGCATAGTGGCCTGCACCTGTAATCCCAACTACTTGGAAGGCCAAGGTGAGAGGAATACTTGTGCTCAAAGTTTGAGACCAGGGCAATATAGTAAGCTCCTGCCACCACCGGCCCCATTTCCCCCCAAAATATAAATCTTCATTTCTGGTATTATAGTTTTTAATTCTGTGCTACCTATTTGGTCACTTTTTAGTTGCCATCTCTCTGTTAAAATTCCTAGGTATTTATATACTTTGTCCTTTTTTTATTGTATCCTATAATACAGTAATGGTAATTAAAGTCTTGAATATTTCTAATAATTAAGCCAACTCTGTGTCTGGTTTTGTTACCTATTTTATCTCTTGACAAAGACTTATTTTATTCTCCTGATGTGTGTGTAGACTTATTGAATCCTAGAATATGTGTAAAGGAACTAACATAATACCGATGTTTAGAAACGCACATACTCTTCTTCTTTCAGGCTGTTGACTATGAGGAACTGGGTTGAACAAGGCAGCAGTATACCTGGGTTTAGTGTAATTGTGGTTGTAGTTGTATTTAGTGTATCCCAGGTTTCAAATTCCCCAACCGTGGGCTACTGATAACTTTTACTTAGTATGTAATGAGAAATTATTGTTTTAATATTTCTACTCCATATTCAGCTTTTAGCAGATATGCATACTTGTACCACAGAAGTGATTTTTTTTTCCTGCTGTTGCCCCTCCTCCAATCACTGGATTATTTTTGCTGCTTGTAAGATGCATGTGGTAAGAGCATGAATTGTCTCTAAGTTTTTGTGCTCCATCTTGTCTAAGTCAGGCCCTCTCTGCCTAGGTGATTACGGTGGGTCTTTCTCAGCACTTCTATTCTTCCCCATGAAAATCAACAAACTCTGACTTGTATCTATGAAATTTGTTGTTGTAAACAAGGTGTCACTCTGTCACTGAAGCTGGAGTGCAGTGGCATCATCACAACTCACAGCACCCTCACACTTCTGGGCTCAAGCAATCTTCCTGCCTCAGCCTGCTGAGTAGGTAGGGCTCCATGTATGCATCATGATATCTGGCTAATTCTACAATTTTTTGTAGAGAATCAGAGATCTTGCTCTTGTTCAGGCTGATCTAAAATCTCTTGTCTCAAGAAATCCTTCCTCTTTAGGCTCCCAAAGTGTAGGATTGGAGGCATGAGCCACCATGCCTGGCCTGTATGAGATTTTTGATTTGAAGAGAGTTTCCTGCCTAACCACCAACAGAAACAGACCACTCCCTTTTTCTTTTCTCCTTCTTTTTTTTCCCCCCACATTTCTTTTCTTCAAGCCAATGCTAGAAGTTCTACTCATTACAATAAGGCAAAACAGGAAAAAGGAAAAAAAAAGCAGAGATTGAAAAAAAAGAAATAAAACTCTCTGTATTTGTAGATGATAGTTCACAGAAAATCTGAAGAAATATAAATATACATACATACTTCTTAGAAGTAATTAGTGAGTAGACTTCTCTTACAAGGCCATATAAATTTGCTTCTAAATCTCCATCAACACCTCTTTACTTCTCCTGGTACTGGTGGCAGAAGGTTTTTTACCCTGGTTTAAGCAGAAGATTGCTGCTTCTTGTCCTTTACTGCTTATAGTAAGAGGTGGTATGATTTGGTTTTTTTTGTTTTTTGTTTTTTTTGCCTTTTCCTGAGGATCAGAAAGTTTTCTTTTCTACCATGTACTTTTGCCTGAATGTAAAGGCTAGGGTTTCCTGCCCTTTGCCCAGTGGCTTGTTGCTTTTGATTCATATGAGAAAAAGTTGACGAAGTAAATGAATTCATGCTTGTGTTTCCACAAAGACGGAACTCTCAGATATCCTTCCTTGCCACCAGTCTTTCTCATGATGGAGGCTCATGGTAAAGAAAGAGAGATTAACTGCAGAGTTGTCTTATTCCTGAGGCTCCCAATTAATTCTTAACTTTTACTCTATCTCACTGTTGTTCTCTGAGAATGCATTAATGTTTCAGCTGTTATCTTTTACTTTATTTTGATGCTAGTCACTTCTTCCTCTTGTGCTCTGTGGAAAGTCAAACAGTTCATGTACTTCTTCTAATTAATTAAATACTTTGAAATTTACCCTTCACTTAAGTTATCAGACAGGCTTGAAATGTTGTTATTTTGCAGTTTGTCTCTGACTTTTTTTGTGTGTTTAGAAAAGGAGTATTGTTCTCCTGTGGATTTACACATCCTAAGTTGAATTAGAACCCATCCCAGGGTTCAAACAGATTATTTACTAATCTAGTTTCTTGGCATTCGTTGATTTAGAGCTGATAGTACCAATTATGTGTGATACATTACAAAACAAATTCAGTAATTTTCAATTAGCATCTTAATGTTAAAATTATCTGACTCGTGCAGTGAGCCTAGCCTAATCTTAGCTAGAGTTCAATGAACATAGCTAAGTTCTTCAATATCTGTATCTCAACCAATCTTTACCATTCATCATTGTTTTTAAAATACTCAATTTTCAGGGGAGAGGGAGGTTTGTGCTTGAAATGACATGCTTTAGTGATATGAGTAAATTTGGCTTTATGAAAAGATCATGGGTAATATTATTTATAAATGCAACGTTCTATTCCATTCTATTTAGAATATATAGCAGACTAAGGATATGTTTGGATAAGTCTGGATGTTCTGTTTAATCCTCAAATTCATGAAAATAGACATATTAGGATAAGTGCATAGTTTCCCTTTAATGATATTTGGGATGAGGACATGGTATTTAATATATGTGTAGATATCAAACATAAGTTAACTTGATGCCTATTTATCCTAAGGAAGTTCTTCTTATCACTATAATAGAATTATTCTGTGTAAAATACTATATGTAAATGTCATGTGAGTGAGTGCATGTTCTTGCTAACTGACTTCCTCAAACATACAGCTTTATAGCACATGTTTAAAATATGCATTTGAAAATTAAATTACTCTCTGTCATGAACAATCACCATGATTAGCACATCATCTAAACAGTAAATATTAAATCTGAAAAAGACAAAGACCCAGTGTATCTATAAAAATGGCATTGCAAAGTCATGATTGGGTTTTAGACTAGAATTAATTATTGTTTAAAAACAGTGCCTAGCTTAAGCTATTAACATCTTACAAGATAAATGCCAGCTTTTCCTCTTCCACTTTGCACTTTAAAAATCACTAAAATGTGTATTTCACTTGAAGCTTAATATATTTAGTTGTAGCTTAATAAATATCTTACAGAAGAGATAAAATGAAATTAATGATGTGTGCCCAGTAAAAGTAGTCCTCTTATCAAACTTGTAAAAACCATCACTTCTCTACAAGGAACCAATCTTCATAAGCTATAAGAACTATGCATTTGACAAGCTCTATTAATTATAATTAAAACATGAACATCAACTTCGCTGCGCTCTCTTTTCAAAGATTTTGATCAGCTTTATGTTTGCTTGCTAAGTGGTGGTATGTGTACTGTGATTAAAACGCATTTTGAACCCCAATGCCCTATGTCATCACTTTTTGACAGAAAAATCTGTGAGAGTGTCATTTGTACTGTTTTTCTTTATATGAATTTTAAAAATCTGTCAATATAATGACATTCAAATACTGAGATACGCTTGGAAATAAATGCTCAGCTGTGCTAGTCATTTAGTACTGATTTTCATGATGTTAATCAAGATGGTCCTATGCAGTGTTATTTGGATGTAATTTCATTGTAAGCTCATAAAATACCCTTTTTTTACTTGTCTGGATTTAGTCAGGTGTATCTGCCTTAGCATACGTGGCTTTGGCAGGATTCCTTCGAAACTTCTGTTAGAGGATTATTTGAAAAGTGGAAGCCACTGTACAGGGAGGAGCAAACCTACCCATCATGCAGTTTAATTTAGATGCTTTTAATCTTGTTCAAGTTCAGTGGTTTGATTCTGAAAATGGGTTTCGTCTAGCTCTCCAAATTTTCTTCTCTATAACTTGGATAAGGTCAATTAGACCCAGAGAGGAAATGTCCACACTTAATGTGAAAGTGCAAATGATTGGCTTGCTGTTCTTGGGAAAATGCCTGAAATTGCATGTTTTCGTATTATCTTACATTGTAGAAAAAGCCAATTTGATAATTGTGAATGTTTTCTGCAGCTGTGAATGCCCCCTTTAAAACCAATGGAAATCAATGGGGGGCCCAACTGTGAACACTCTTTTGAAAATTCTATTTACAAAGTGCAGCCATTAACAAACTACCCCACAGCTTCCTTGGGAATTAAAGAATGTCAGCTCTGGGGAGTAACAGTGCTGCTCAACGGGGCTTGTTCTGGCTGCATCTATTGTATTCAACTCCGAGCAGAGGAGAACTGATAGTCTTCTTGGATGTTTAAAAGTTATTTTATTAATATAAATAAAAGATCTAACCACTGTAGGCACCCAAAGTCCCAATACACTATATAATAAATATTTAAATGATACTATACCTTAAGGAAGTGCCTATAATTTGGTTTCAAAATTTTTATGGACTTACTGCAAATCACTGGGAAATTATTATTTAATTCTTCACATTAGTTGTTTTTTCTTAATTTTTTAATTCCTTCCCAAATTTTCTAAACTCTTAGAGGGCAGAGAAAATGATGTTTTTCCCACAAGTCTTGCTACTCCACTGTGGGCCCTCTTTACACATTAATTAATTGAATATACAAGTGTACCAACATTAGAAAAGAAAACAAAGTTTGGACAATACATTTTTAAAAATTCATCATCTAAAACCAAGGATTTACATCCCCTTTAGTTATAAATTTCACTCATTCTTATCATTTTTAGGGTTTATGGATATGAAGTCCACCAATAAATTAAACCGTGTGTTTATCCCATGTTGTTCATCAGTTTAAAATAAAATTAGTAACACTAAAAATATTCAAAATCAACTATAACATTTAGCCAAATTTTATATATTATTAAATAGTTTTTATTCTTCCTCCAAGATCAGCATTCTGAGACATGTAGAAAAAGCAAGAAGGCTTCTACAACATCATAAGAATTCCAGCAAACTTTAGCTAAGTACGCTGATCCTTATTTTTGAGAATTCCTAGGAACGAAGGCTTCCTTTTCGCTGTTAATATAAGTATGTTTATTTTGCTGGAACTAAAATATATTTAAGAGTTTCATTGGAATTTATTTTCCTCATTCTGAATACCAACCTTAATTCACAGTCTAAATCTTTCCACAAATATCCAAAATTGCTTCATTCCTATAAATTCATCTCTGATCCTAGGCACAATAGCAGGTAGAGGAAATTGTTAAGTGAAAGAAGTAGCCGAAGTGCTCATAGTCTTAGGAAGGTGACAGGTAATTTTTTCCATCCAAAGAGAAAGAAAGATTTAAGTCCAAGTATTATCAGTGAATAATTGTTTTGAATTTATTTCCCATGTCTTCCCAGAAAATGGAATACATGCAAATCATAAAATCAACACGAAATTATGGGTCTCCCTAAAAACAAGCAAAACAATAATGCTAAAATTGAGTTATTTTTAACAACATAAAATATATATATATATATATTGGTGATGGGTGTTTTATAGATATCAGACCAGTGCTAAGTTTCTGGAAACAATCATTTAACAAGTGCTGGTGGTGAGTTTTCATTTCTTGAGGAAAATCTCATCATCAGTAGGGTGGATCTAGACTGAATAAAAGCCACTCATCCTTCCTTTCTCTCATCCTTCCAAGCAGATGAGAGGCTTAAAGTCAATTTTATGGTAGACATTAACAATTGAAGTAGTTTTCATGTCATTTAATTCTGGAGTACAATATTTTAGTTACACAGAAATTTGATCTAAATATTTATAAGGAGGAACTCCTGTCTTTAAGAGCTACATAGAACAAAGTCTCCAAGGAGTGTGAGTAAAAGGGTGTGCCAGGAAATTTAATTTAATTCATACAAACCCAGATGGAAATGAGCTTTATTAAAGAACTTTGTGTGATGGTATTACCTGGATGTGTAAAACAGAATTGTCCATTCTTTCAAGATACCTGTTAGCGGTGTGAGAAGGGATTTTTTCCAGCTTCTTGGTGATCCTTGAAAGATAAGAATTTAGAACACGTGACATAAGCCAAGCAAGCATATTTTTATTGAAAGATTGAAAGTAAAAGTACACTCTCAAGAGAGACAGTGGCCTGAAAGCAAGTTGTTTTTGGTCTTTTGAAGTCTTATTAATTGAGGGGAGTCATATTCAAGGTCAATGGATTGGTTTTCACTAAGAATTCGGGTAGTCATTCCTAAAATTGGATTACCTACCATTTTCATACAGCATATGTTTATTTCAAGGGCAGAGAAATTTTAAAGCCACAATGTAAATGCTATTATAATTAGCCAAAGTCCTCCTGAGCTGACAAGTGGCTGAACAGCTGATAAGTATTCTTTCCTGCAGTTGTTTGCCCTCCTAGGGAGATTCTGCCTGAGGGTTGTTTACTTTAACACATGCACTCACTCTGCAATCCTCTGCAGCTAGCTCAGCCCTATTTCCTAATCTCCTACTCTAACAATACATACCAATACTTCAGGACTTATCTACTGTGGTATATTATACCATGGAATACTATTTAGCCCTTAAAAGAGATGGATTTTTTTTAACTTTTTTTTTTTTTTTTTTGCAGTTTTTGGCCAAGGCTGGGTTTGAACTCACCACCTCCGGCGTATGGGGCCAGTGCCCTACTCCTTTGAGCCACAGGCACCACCTGAGATGGATATTTTGTAGCCTTTGTTATAACTCAGGTGGATGTGGAGAATACATTCCTGAGCAAAGTACCACATGAATGGAAAGACAATAATCACACACACTCAATATTAATCTGAAACTTGTAGATTAACAACAACGTGCTCACATGAGAGAAAAGCTCAAGAAAATTCATGAACAGGGGGCCAGGGTGGGGGACGGTGGATTCCTTCCCAGTGGGGATAACGTGTGGATGTAAAGCATGCTTCCTGTGTGAAAGACAACTACAACTTGAACTTGACCTTACAAATGCAAACAATGTAACCTAGCTGTATGCACCTTCATATTAATCAGAAATTTTTTTAAAAATCAGGGCTTACACGAAACGGAAAGGCATTTGTTGAAAGTTACTAAACTTGAGCTTTGAAATAAAAATTATGTTGTTTTTATGATGTATTAATGTGATGAGATGTCCTTGGTTTGGATAGGAAAGTCTTATTTTTTTTTTTTTTACCTAAAGCACACAGCAGGGTTAAAACTTCACCAAAATCGTTACTTAGTCAGTCTTAACGGTAAATACAGTAAATTCATCAGGTTTGGTCTGGACTTTCTTCTTGTGCATACTTATTTCTTTGCTGTGGGTTTGATATTTTACAACAACCATGGTCTATTTTAGTAATTAGTTTCCTAACTAGTAGTTGCTAAGTATTTGCTGCAAGTTCTCAAAGTTTAATTCCAGGATTAAAAGTCTAATCTTACTTTCTTTCACTATTCTTTGCAAAATAGAAATTGCGTTTACTTAAAACTATCTGTCTCTCCAATGTTTAAGACCTCTATTCTCATCCTTTGTATTGCATCCCTCCCCTTTCCGAGGTCAAATAAGAAATGTTAAAGAAAAAACCGAAAAAAAGATAAGATTGTTTTCTGGTTGGATTGCTTATGTCACTTCCTGTGCAACCATCACTAAAGATCCCTAATGACTGTGGTGGCTGATGGCTCAGAGTCATTATTTATAAATTATGTTTCATTCTTCACAAAATTTGGGTTGAATTGGCACATTATTATATCTGATATTTGTATTCATTTATTTTTTTTAGTACTACTCTTTCTTATTCCCATTCTACGGACAAATTATTATATGAATGAATAATAATCACTTATGCATTGTTTTTCTTTAATATATTCCTTTTTTTAGGACATTGTAGGCTATCAAGATGTGCCTGTTGTTGAGCTGAAATAACTAATGGGTCTATTTTAAATGAAAGGTTCTATTTCGTCCAAGGAAATTACTAATGGAAAAAGCAAATGGTGAATTGTGTGGAAAATGCCCTATCAACCTGAATAATCCATTTTTGTAATGATGGCAGATTTTTCTCTTGGGGTACTTTCTACTTCTATCATTCTATAATTATGGATATTCAAATTGGATCACTGCAATAATGATTGCTTTGAGCACTCTGAGATATTTCTGTCTTAATAGCAGGACACCTACCTCTCCAAATGCATTTCATGCTAATCTTTCCTTACATCAGAGATTAGCTAATTTTTCTATTATTGGCCACATCACAAATATTTTAGGCTTTGCAAGTCTCTGCTGCAACTAGTGAACTAGTATTTGTTTTTAGCAATGTCTGATATTATGGAAAAAAGAAATAGACTGTTGTGTAAGTAGTGTTGAGGAGTTAGGCAAAGTGTAGGAGTTATTTTATTGACTAATGGCATATAACTGAGAAAATGCTGTAAACTCAAAAGAGATGTGGAATCTGCAAAAATTAACTTAGTCAAAGGTGAAATGACTTGATTTGGCTGCATATGAGGTCTGAGAGTGAAAAGGGAATGGGCTTCACTGAAGGGGAAAGACAGGAGCCATCAGGGCTCTGGTGAGTTCTCTGAGCCATTGTCCAGGGGCTGTGTGATCAGTTCAGACCCTGCAAGGTGATTCCAGAGAGTAAAGTGGTGGTAACTTGACAGCATATAAATAGTGATGGCAGTAGCAGCTCACATCTGTGCCAGACAGATCTAGGCCTGGTGATCTTTTCTGCAAATCTATGCATTCTGCTGTTTCAGCACAAAAGAGAAGTAAAGAAGAGTAAACCAAAGAGTTGTAGCTGTGTTCTAATAGGACTGTACAAAAACATTGATGGCTTTTGGCCTGAGGACCATAGTTTGCCAAATTTTGCTTTAAGGCGTTCTGTACCGGCTGCATTAGCCAAATTTCATTCTTCCATTTTTCAAACAGAGAAAGTTCTGTTCACCCCGGATGATTTTATGCCACTTAGAATATTCCTGTCTCTACCTTATTGACTTCTTTTCTTTCTTCTTTCAGTTTAGCTGAAATTAGGCTCAAAGATAGGGCAATCACATATTCTGTTTTGCCTGGATTTACTACGGTTGTCCCAGTATGACTGCTGATGTGCCACCTGTCACTTTCCAATGTGACAAGGTCAAGATGAGGAACTTTTGGCCATGCTCTTCAAAGAGAAGTCCTCTAATTATTCTTATAATGAGGGCACTATTAGAGAATCTATTATTTATACGAGAAACACTAGAATTTGCCTCATATGCATTTATATTATTTACCATGTGCCTCTCACTAGTAGAGTGTGAATGACATGAGCTTGGGGCCACCTCTGTCCTGTTCGTGTTGCACTTTCACTGTGAGCATAGTTCATGCAAGATGTTAAGTGAGTAAGTGTGTAAATATTTCTTCAACAATATCTCATTTGGGCATGGTAACATCCTTAGTAATACACATTACCTCCAGTGAGCAAAAGCTTGTTCCTGCCACTGATTGCTTACTGTCATGGGTTTTCCTTCATCCTCAGCAGGGAGGTGGGATGCAAGCTCCTGAACTGATTGGTCTGACAAGAGTGGGGTCTGGATTATTTCTTATTGGCTCCTCATAGACCCCACGCCTCCCCATGGATTTCTGAACAAAGGTGGTTTGAGCATCACAGTACAAGGCCTTCCTGGGTAGATAGATGTAAGATGGTCATGTTCTTGAAAAGAGCCTAGTTTAATCTCAACCATCTCCTTTCCCCCCAGACTATGGGACTATTGTTCAGTTAAAAATCTTTTTTATCTTTACTGCACCCTTTCCTGCATTAACTATTTCTATAACATTTTTTTTCTTAACATGAAGAGAGATGGCTTTTCCCTACTTTCAGAAAAGTTGATAGAAATCTCATCTGCTCCATCTTCTGAAAAGTATGTAGAGGTGCTCAACATGAATAAAGGAGTTTTGCATAACTATAAAGATTCCAAATAACAATATAAATTTTTTATAGCCTCAAATTGCGGGAATATATTTGTGTCTGTAGCTGAAAATGCAGTAATGTATTCTTGCTAATTAAATTCAATTTCTATTAGTCTTAGGCTGCTGCTTTGAAAAGCTTCATAAAGAAATAAAAGTTTCTACCTGCTTTGGTGGGCACTTAAAGAACTTGAAACAGAATTGAATAGCAACAAATGCTTTTATTTACTTCTAAATATGTGAATATATTAATGTTTTATCTCGAAATCCTCATTTTACTTTTCAAACATGTTAACTTTTGCTTTAAAATCTCTCTCTCAAAGGTAACAAATACTGCCTCTATATTCAAGTTGGGAAATAATTAATTTGCTATGCTCTCTTATTTTTTTTTAAGAATTTTGTTCATTAAAAGGAAGCATTCAAGAATGATTTTTAAAATAATTATTTATATTATTTAAGTGTTTGGTAAATTATCAAGGAGATATGGTCATATTCGTAATATAAAAATGATGTATTATTGAATAACCGAGAAAACCATTTGCTTAATTTTAGTTAGACACAAAACAACACAAAAATGTATGACATATTTCCTTAGTATTAAGTGAAAAAGTATAAGGACAACAAAAAAAGAAATTAGATGGTTTCTGAGTCTGTCTTCTGCTGAGTCTATTGCAGCATGCCGCAGACCAGATAATTTATAAAGAAAAGAAGTTTTGACTCATGGTTCTGGAGGCCAAGAAGTCTGAGAGCTTGACCCTGGCATCTGGCAAGGGTCAGCTTATCACAGAGGGCAAGTGAGACTGAGAGAAAATAAGGTCCCAACTTACCCTTTGAGGAAGAACCCACTCCTGAGATAACAGCATTAATCCATTCACAAGGGCAGAGTCCTCACGACCTTATCACCTCTTATAAGTGTCCTGTGTTAACACCATCACAGAGGCAATTAAGCATCCAACACACGAACTTTGGGGGAATACGTTCAAACCATAGCTTATAGTGCTAGGGGCTGAATGGTGTCAAACTGTAATTAATATGTTGAAGGCCTAACCCCCCCGTATCTTCAGATGTGAGCATATTGGAGATAAGGTCTTCAGAGATAATCAAGTTAAAATGAGGCCATCAGAATGGACCTTGATGCCACATGATGAGAGTCTTCATAAGAAGAGGAAATGTGGACACAGACATCTGAAAATACAGAGAGAAGCTGGTGACGACGGACCAAAGGGGAGGGTGTCACAGAAACCAACTCTCCTGACACCCTGATCTCCAAAACTCTGAGAAAATAAATGTATGCTATTTAATTCTTTCAGTCTGTGTTACTTTGTTATGGCAGAAGCCCTGGAGGGTGGAATCAGATGGATGAGGAAAACGCACTGCATCTCTTTAAGATAGTAGTATCAGGCTTCTGCACGAGAGCTGCCCTTGCATTCTCTCAATGAAGTGTCTTGTTTGTGGGCTTTGGCCCCTACTTGCTGCAAAGTATCTTCTTTGCCATACAGATAAAATGGTAAAATTAAAATTCCTGTAAAAATACGTATTCATCTCTAAGATTATGGCATAGTGATCTACTCTAGTTCCAACTGTTTAAACATTCAAATAAAGAGTAACTTTTTGTTACATTGCAGTTTTTAAAATGCTTCCACATGCATCATCACTGCTTATTTTCATAAATGCCATATTTTGTGGGAAAGGGAAATTTCAATTTCTGATTTTATAAATGAGGAACTATAAGACTCCATTGTGATTATAGATGAGAAACTAAACTGTTAAGTTCACCGACTTACAGTCACTCACAAGATCACAAAACAGAACCACAGTATTCATCAAGATCTTTTGATTACAAATTCAGTAGCCTTTCTTATTTACCCTATGGCCCAATTCTTTATCTGAAAATTCTTAGGTTCTTAATAATATCACTTAGTGCAGTGTTCCTCAAACTATAGGTTATGACCTGCTAGTGACTCATATTTTCAATTTAATGTTTTACTAAAAGCACCTAAAATGACATAAAACGGAACAGAAGATCAAACAAGAGTTAAGGGTAAATATTGTTTCTTAACACTTGGTTTCTATGTTATTTGTGCAATTTGTGCATCTGTGTATGTGTACTTGGCTGTAAAATAAAACATATTTCCTATTGTAAGTCAGAGGAAGAAAGTATTTTGAAATTATCACTACGGCATATTTTCCAAAAAAGCTATTTCTTTAAAAGATTCTTTCTAATGCTTTGGGTTTTTGTGCTTCTACCTTGTACTTTTTTAGTTTTATCTGTTTAATTAGAAGGCAGAACCCCTGAGATTAAAGACCACTGCTTATTATTCCTTCCTAGTTGAGTATTGCTGGTAAAGAACATGCCACCCCAAAATATGCCACTCAGAACACCCGCAAATATGCCATTGGCATATGAATTATTTTGAGATAAAGACACTAAAAAAATAGCAGATGCAAGATCACTCTGACCTTCCTTCTGTTGCCAAAACAGGAGATGAGATTCCCATGTGAAAAATGCCTCCCTTTTACTAGAAGGAAAGCCACATTCTTATTATCAAAAAGAGAAGTGGAAATGAAAGAATTCTGTGCAGATCTTATTATAATAACTCTTATCCCCCAGCCTCCCTCCATAGTTTAGTTGTGTTTTTCACATTTTACTATTCTTCGTTCGGCTCGGGAAGTGTTGGACTGTGTCTTTGGTCTTCTTTTCTTTATGAAGGCTCCTATGCCACATAAAATTCGCATTAAACATTTGTATGCTTTTCTCCTTTTCTATATCATGGAAATTTAATTCTCAGGCCCAGCTGAGGGGGAAAATACCCCTAAGAGGATGAAGGTTAAGTTTTCCTTCCCCCACACACCGGTGATCAACACATGAGGAATGGTGGCTGGATGCCTTGAGTATAAGACAGCTCTGAAATGTGTTAAACTCACCCTCACGTACTGTTCTAGTTCCAGGTATTTCCACCCCGAAAGTTAGATGTGTGCTGCAGCGACGGCGCACAGGTGGAACTTCGTATGTTGTTCGGAGTGGTAAACGCTTTTCTCTTTGGTTGCATTCTCCTAGGTATATTTTTATATCGCTCTATAAAATGTTTTAAGGAATAAGTCCATGACTTCTCCTCTTTATAGGGTCAGAGGGGTATATTCTCATAAGTGGGTATAGACTTTGATCTTTATTCCTTTGCTTTCTATAGATTTGCAAGGGAATTTTCAAATACACAATCTTGGTTTTCTAGGGTTGCCGTAAAAATGTGCCACAGGCTGGGTGGCTTAAATAATAGAAATTGTTTTCTCACAGTTCTGGAGGCTGGAGGTGTGAGAGGGAAATGTCAGCAGAGTCAGCTTCTTCTGAGGTCTCTTGCTCTGGTCTGGACTTCTTCTTCTTCTGTGTTTCCACGTGGTCCTGCCCGTGGACATATCTCTGTGCAGATTGCCTTTCCTTATAAAGACACCAATCGTACTAGATTAGAGCCACATGAATCACCTCATTTTCACTGAATTAAAGTGTCTTTAAGATACTGTTTCAAAATACTGTCATATTCTGGAATATTGTGAGTTAGAACTTTAGCGTATGCATTTTGGGGGAAATACAGTTCAGCCCGGAACAGATTCTGATGGCCTAAGAAAGTGAGGCTGTCCAAGACAGTGGACTTTATAAAAGACAAAATTCATTATAAATTTTATTTATTTATTAATTTACTTTGGAGACAGAGTCTCACTTTGTCACCCTCAGCAGGGTGTGCCATGGTGTCACAGCTCACTGCAACCTGAAACTCCTGGACTCAAGCCATCTTTTTACCTTAGCCTTCGGAGTAGCTGGGACTATAGGCACCCACCATAATGCCCGGGATTTTTTAGAGATGGGGTCCATTCTGGCTCTTGCTCAGGCTGGTCTTGAACTCCTGAGCTCAAGCAATCCATTTTCCTTGGCCTCCAAGAGTGCTAGGATTACAGGCGTGAGCACTGCACACAGCCTCATTCTAATTTTTAAATCACAATTTAAAATGTAATTTAAAAATTAGTATTAATATCAGAATTTCATGCATGTATTTATATGTATATATATTTAAAAATGAAATCCTCTTTTACATTGTGATGGTCAATTTTGTGTGTCAACTTGGCTGGGCCACAATACCCAAATATTTTGTCAAACATTATTCTAATGTTTCTATGAAGACTTTTTTTTTTTTTTTTTTTGTAGAGACAGAGTCTCGCTTTATCGCTCTCAGTAGAGTGCTGTGGCATCACACAGCTCACACCAACCTCCAACTCCTGGGTTTAGGCGATTGTCTTACCTCCCGAGTAGCCGGGATTACAGGCGCCCACCACAACACCTGGCTATTTTTCTGTTTCTGCAGTTTGGCAGAGGCCGGGTTCGAACCTGCCACCTTCAGTATATGGGGCCGGTGCCTCACTCGAAGAGCCACAGGTGCCGCCCTATGAAGACATTTTTAAGATGGGATAAACATTTAAATCAGCAGACCTGAGTAAAGCTTTTTACTCTCCATAATATTGGTGGACCTTATCCAATTAGCTGAAGGCCTTAATAGAGGAAGACTTACTCCTGTGAGTGCGGAGGGAATTCTCCCAGCATACTGCCTTCAGACTAGAACTGCAGCTCCCCCCTTGCAGATTTTGGATTTGGATAGCCACAGTTATGTGGGCCAGTCCTTCAAAGTCAATCTGTGTCCATAGATAGATAGATATCCTATTGCTTTGTTTCTCTGGAGAACCCTGACTAATAAACGTGTATTTGTGCGTGTGCACACACACACACCCACACCCCTAATCCATTCAGGACTCAAAATTAATCTTGAGGACAAAAACCACTATAGAGATAAATTGAGAAAACTAGCTGTCAGGGAAATGCCAAACTAGAATGATTGACTTTAGATTACGATCTAAGTATCAATAAAGCACAGCTTTGTTACAGGTTTAAATACCCGCCTCTGAAAAAAAGCTAGTGCCAGTATTTGATGACTCAAACAGCAAAGAAGTGAACTGTCTTTGATTAACGTTAAACACATATTTTAGAGAAGCAGGAATGAAAATACATACACACATAGCTGGGACCTACAAAATGTTAATATTAGTCATATCAATGTTTTGAATTTGTTAGAAAATATTAGAAAACTAAAGGAAAGTGCAGAACATCAGTCAAATATAATTCCAAAGTTCTTTTTTTTTTTTTTTTCCGGGTCTCCCTCTACTTACAGAGCCACTAACCCATTTATTTATTTATTTATTTATTTTTATTGTTGGGGATTCATTGAGGGTACAAGAAACCATGTTACACTGGTTGCATTTGTTGGATAAAGTCCCTCTTAAAATCGAGTTTTGCCCCCCAAAAGTGTGGCACACACCAAGGCCCCAAGACCCCACCCCCTTCACTCCTTCCCGCTCTCTGCTCTTCCATTCCCCCCCCCACACCTACACTTCAGGT
>CAUYRH010152650.1:25849-62757 GCA_963574655.1 Perodicticus potto
GAGAGAGGGAAGGAGTGAAGGGGGTGGGGTCTTGGGGCCTTGGTGTGTGCCACACCTTTTGGGGGCAAAATACAATTGTAAGAGGGACTTTACCCAACAAATGCAACCAGTGTAACATTCATTATACCCTCAATGAATCCCCAACAATTAAAAAAAAAAAACAAAACTATGAACAAATTCCTATGCACACTTCACATATCTTATTTTGAAGTAAAAAACAAGACGGGAACAAATACAATTCACACCCCAGCATGTGGCCCACGGGCCATAGTTTGAGGACCCCTGCTCTACAGGATCCCCCTCTTGCACCACAGCTGAGGGAGCTTGGACAGCAGGCTCCCCGGGTTTTACACTGCAGGGCTGTGTATCCACCTGCACACCCGGACACTTCTCCTTTCAGACAAAGAGCACTACCAGGTGCGCTGCCCAAAATTCTGGCCACTGGGAAGATTTCGCTTCTACCACTGTCCTCCAGGGATGTCCTACAGAGGGGCTGCAGTGCTACAGCTGTCCTCTTCCCGTCAGTGCCTGGATGTCATGCAGAACCATCTGCAAACCAGGCTTAGGTCTGTCTCCCTCTGCCAGCTGATTAGAGGATCTCTCCACGAGTCCACGGGTGAAGAATGGGAGAGAGAAGCTAGTGTATCAAGATTGGGGACTGTAGGCATTTGGGCCACATCTTCGTGGAACTTATTTATGCCTTAAGGTCCTGGTGTGGGGGGAATTGTATTTATATCACTTGCATTTGATGATGGGGAATGTCTGTGCATACCCAGTTTTAGGGCCTAGTGGGTCAGAAAACAACTAATCCACAAATAGGTATAAATGGCCTATTTGTGGCCCCTGCTCGAGCAGTTTCAAATAAGGTCCAAGGGCTGTTTTTCAAAACAATAATTATCTGGGGATTCTAGCAGAGCCTTGCTCAGAAATCCTGAAGGCCTGTGCTGTGATGTACCCACAGGAGCCCAAAGAAGGCTTCAAACTACATCCCTGTCTGCCACTGGCACTTGAAGCACTGTGTGGTCTGTGAGAACATATGGCGCGACTTGTAGAGCAGCTGGCAGGCAGCCTGGGCCTGTTGCAGCTTCTATTCTTTTTCTGGGTCCCTTCAACACTAGCAACTTTCAGGTCAGTTGGTCAATGGACCAGAGTAACATATCTTTATGAGAAATATGTCCTCTCCAAAATCTAAATAGGTCCTCTAGGCATTGTGACTTTTCACAGTAGTTGCAGGGGACAGATGAAACCACCTTTCCAATACCTTACAAAGAATATCTTTTTTTGGCGGGTGGGGGGAGAAAGTCTCCCTTTTTTGCCCTTAGTTGAGTGGCATCAGAGCTCACAGCAACCTCAAACCGTTGGGCCCAAGAGATTCTCTTGCCTCAGTCTCCTGAGTAGCTGGGACTACAGGCGCCGACCACAACACTCAGCTATTTTTAGAGACAGGGTCTCGCTGTTACTCAATCTATTCTAGAACTCCTGAGCTCACGCAATCTGCCCACCAAAGTGCTGGGATTACAGGTGTGAGCTACAAAGGATCTCTCGACATGCCCCACACCACTGGATCACTAGAAATATCTCTGATATTTCTGATATCAGAAATCTCTGATAAGAAGGCCCCTCATTACTCAGATTTATTTCTTGCCCTTTGATGCAAGTGTTTCACTAGCTAGTCTAATGAGTTATTTACCAGGTTTAATCAACATGTGAGCAATGTAATAGACCTGTGTGAAATCTTGTGGAAGGGAGAGGTAATAAAGATCCCTGTAAATTAAGTTATGACATAGGGCTAGATTTGATTTACTTTCAAGGAAGACAGTGAAGGTATTTTATTGGCCTTGCCAGTTGAAGGAAAACTGATTCTGGTGAGCTTTTATGAAAAGGATGGAAGAAAAAAATCTCAGATCAATTACTATATATCAGGTACCTAGGGACGGGTTGTTTTACTCAGTGAATCCACATCTCATTCACCAGCTGCAGCACAAGTCACCACATGCTGAAGTTCATGATAATCCACTGTCATTCTTCAGTATCTGTTATCTTCTGCACAGGCTAAATAGGAGAGTTGAATGTGGGTGTGGTGGGAATAACTACTTCTACATCTTTTTAGTGCTTTCTGGTGGCACTGAGCTCTTCAGTCCATCTAGAATGGAAAGGTTAGTTTTGTCACATTATTTTCCCAAGTATAGACAGTTCTGATGGCTTCCATCTGGCCTTTCCCAACTTCATACCCTATTGTACAAGTCAGTGAAGCTAAGCTATGTGGTGATTCTTCTAGATGCTAAATATGTCTGAAATCGAAATATGCCTTTTGCACTTTAAGAAATAAACACAGGATGTGTTTGGGGACTTAGGGGACCCACTGTGGGATTGACTTGAATCAAAACTCCACTGATCACCTGACCTCCATAAGCTTATGGCCACAGTAATGATTTCAATCTCCTGGAACAGCAGTCCCCAGCTTTTTTGGACCGGGGACCAGTTTTATGGAAGATAATTTTTCCATGGATGAGGGTCGGGGGATGGTTTCAAGATAATTCAAGATCATTACATTTATTGTGCAGCTTATTGCTATTATTATATTGTAAAATATAATGAAATAACTATGCAATTCATCATAATGCAGAATCAGTGGGAGCCCTGAGCTTATTTTCCTGCAACTAACTGATCCCATTGGGAGGTGATGGGACACAGTGACAGATGAAGCTCTGTCCACTCACTGCTCCCTCCTGCTGTGCAGCTGGGTTCCCAACAGGCTATGGTCTGATACTGGTCTGCCACCCAGGAGGTAGGAACCATAGTCTTGGAATCAATGTCACTTAAGAGCTCATGTCCAGGCGTTCCTGAAAGGTCTAATCATTTCCTTTTCCTGTTTCCTTTCCCACAGTTAGACTGGTGAAAGGATGTAAGTCGCTTTGGAGAAGAAGGCTAGAAGAAAGATTAAAAGTATATCGCTTCTCGGCCTTTTGGCTAAGATCAAGTGTAGAAAGATTAAAAGTATGAACGTTCCACAGTGTCCCAAGATTCTTTCCAAAAGCAACTTAGGTTCTCATTAATTCCAAAATGTCCTGGGTCTATAAGTTGGCTCCAGAAGGTCTGGTTTTTTGAGTTGAGTTAGATTCTACATCACCTAGAACTTTTGTGCTACGAATTGGCTAAGAATTTCTCAGGCTTCCTCCTACTTCACTTCTAGGAACACCATGATTAAATAGCTGATGCCCTATGTCCTCTCTAGTCTAACTTGCGGACTGCTGCTTTGACTGTGCTGTCCATCATGAAAACTATCCTCACCCCATCTTTGCTGGTTCAGTGCTGCCATCTGACCTGTGCTTCCCTGGTATCTGTTTGCTCCCATTGCCTTTAGGTTTTCAAATTCCGTGCCTGCAATTTCCACGCAATGTTTGGCCTACAGGGAGAAGCAATCACTGAGCTCTTCAGGGATGCCAGGAATCCTCTCACAAATTTATTTCTGCAAGTATTTGTGCAAGTTATGTCTTCTGGCTCCTCCTAGTGTTGGTAAGTAAGTAGGTTTTAAATGACAAATCCACTTAAAACATTCCAATCACCACAAACTTTGTCTTCCTTCTTTTACATTAAACTAAAGGAGAATAGGTATTTTCTCATGCTGGGCCACCTTTTGATACATATTTTAACCAACCAAACCAAAGTGTTAGATCCCTTTCTGTTAATATAGAGAACAAATTCTACCAAAATACTTCAAAGAGGTTTATTCTAAGCCAATATGAGTAGCTACAGCCCAAGGAGCACAGCCACAAGAGGTCGTAAGAAAGTACAGCTACGGTGGCCAGGTCACAGTTTGTTTTTACGCATTTATGGAGACAGAAATTATGGGTAAAATCATAAATCAATACATGGGAGGTATCCATTGGTTCACCTCCCAAAAGCAGGACATCTCGAAGTAGGGGCTTATAAGTTAGAGGTCCATTTTAGGGATTCCATATTTGGTAATTGGTTGAAAAAGTTAAGCTCTGTCTCAGGACCTGGAATTAGTAGAAAGAAATGTTTGAGTTAATATTAACGGGGTTTTCTATCTGTTGTGTGATGCTATACCAGAGTCAGAGTGGAAAGTAAACCACATTCTACTGAATTAATACAAAACCTCTTTAATGACTTTATGGGTTTTTAAATCTATTTTTAATATTCTTTTTTAGAAACAGGATATTGCTATGTCTCCCAAGCTAGAGTGCAGCGGCACCACCTTAGCTCACTGCAACCTCGAGTTCCTGGCATCAAGTGATCTTCCTGTTTCTCCTTCAGCACTCCCAAAGTGTTGGGGTGACAGGCATGAGCAGCCATGGCCAAGCTAAGATTTTGAAAGTTTGTAAGGCATGACTCACTAGGCCTCTTAGAAAGGAATTTGTGCAAGATTTAAAAAAAAAGTTCTGAGCTCAGTTCTCATAAGTCCCTGATCTCTGTCAGTGGGGCCATGCCAATAAATTTGGGCTGATCCAACTTTATATTACTCCTACCACTATTCTTCACCCTTAAAATCCATTCCAATATTTATGCCCCCAGATTTCTGCTAATATGAATTAGAAAACTCAAATAGTTCTTTTCAAGTGTAATGTATCTTCTTATGGGTCACACTTTACACCTTCCTTTAGGGACCTGCTGGGACTCGAGTGTAGTTATATGTCTAGGAGCAAAGAGGTGCAGTGGGGGTAGGGCTCAGGGCAATCAGCACTGTCCTACATGGCAACTTCCCCAAGGGAGGCCATTACTGTTTCCACAAGCAATGCAGGAGAATCCCCTCAGAGGTGGAAAGCTCCTTTCACTGGGACAAGAGTATGGTTGTCCTGTCTCTGGGGCATGAGAGGGCCATGACCCCTGGAGACTGATAGACCACTCACTTTTTCTGGGGGGCAGAGACTTCTTCCACTAAGAAAGAAGACTTTAGAATTGAGAGCTCAGTGGCCCCAGCTTCATTAAGATTTTTCCCCATTTCCCTGTCCCTACTTTCAGGACCCCATTCTTTCCCAATCAATGGCTTTTTAACAGTAGATGTTCTGTGAGGCTGGGAGTTCAACTTGCATTTTAATTCAGGCAATCCCTCCAGAAGGTTTTATGCTGAGTTTTTTTTTTGTTTGTTTGTTTGTTTGTTTTTTGAGACAGACTCTCACTTCGTTTCCCTTTGTAGTGTGCCATGGCATCATAGCTCCCAGCTCTTGGGCTCAAGTGATCCTCTTGCCTCAATTTTTCATTTTTAGTAGAGATGGGGTCTCACTCTTGCTCAAAACTCCTGAGCTCAAGTCACTCATCCACCTTGGCCGACCAGAGTGCTAGGGTTATAGGCGTGAGCCACTGCGTCCAGCCTATGTTGAGTTTTTAGCATTTTCAGACCAGTGGCAATAAGAGCGAAGGCTCTCGCTCCAGGCACATCCACAAACTCTTACCTTACATCTATAGTGCTTGCACTGAGGATTTGAATCACTGAGCTCATCCTTTTCTTTTATCCCTTTTCCTCTGAGCGTTAGCAGCCAGCCAAGGTCATTAAATTTCTAGTTTCCAACAAACGTTTGAAAGTATAATATATGGAGTTACTTAGCTTCTTAAGCTTCTTTTAAGTAATTGACAAAAGTATCAAATGCACATATTTTACCCCTCTCTGCAAACAGTTCACACCACAGACCAGCAGTCCTGCCTTTACCACTGGAAATAGAATCACTAGCAATTTTTAATTTAATCCTATTAGGGAATCAGTTTTAGGGACTCCAGAACCAAGTCAGAAAATTCATGTTTAATTTTTTCTTCTCTAGAGTCACCCTCAGTGCCAAAATCTGTCTTATTTTGGGTTCTGCGGATAAATTGAACTAATAGGAGATGTATAAAAGGAGATTTATTATGGGAATTGGCTCACACTGTTATAGAAGTCAAGAAGTACTATTACATACCATCTGCAAGCTGGAGAATCAGGAAAGCCAGTGGTCTAATTTGGTCTGAGATCAAAAGCCTGAGAGTGAAGGGAGGCAATGGTACTTCCAGTCCAAGGCAGAATGCCCAAGAACCGGGTGCCAGGGCCCCTTGATGTAAGTGCCAGAGTCCAAGAGCTCAAGACCAGGAGCTCCAGTGACTGAGGCAGTGTTATTCAACCTCATTTTAAATCTCACAGCATACTTGAAACTGTAGTTAATCTTCCACAGCATGCTGAAATTATATTGATCAAAAAAGGAGTGAAAAAAGGGTATGCTCCCTGTGCTTCAAATGTCTTTTGTAAATAATTTAATTAATGATCTTTATAAATTTCTGTGGCACATCTAAGATCCTCTCATGGTACATTGGTCTGAGGGCAGGAAAGGAGGGATGGTCCAGCTCATGGAAAAAGAGAGAGTTTGCCTTTTCTCTGCCTTTCTGTTGGATCTGGGTCATCAAAGATTTGTGTAGTGCTGGCCCAACATTGAGGGGGTGGATCTGTATTCCACCTGCTGATTCAAATGCTGATCTCTTCTGGAAGCACCTTCATAGACACACATGGAAATAACATTTCACCAGCCCTCTGGATATTCCTTAACCCAGTCAAGTTGACACATGACATTAGCCATCACAGGATTTACCGAAAATCCCCATTCCCATGGTTAAAGAGATTTTTAAAAACTAAACCTAAAACTTCTATCAGCATCGTAATTGAAACAGTTTGTGATTAGGCCAACTTTGAGGTAAAATTTTAAAAAAGACCGTCCCCCTTATAATGCAAATATTTCTTTAGTTTGTTTGGGTGCTCTTGTTTTACTATTGTTGTTAGAGCGTGGTGAAGGCGGTACAGTTGGTCTTCAACTCACAGTGAAGAAAATATATACAGGCATAACTCAGAGATATCATGGGCCCATTTCAAACCACTATAATGAAGCAAATATTACAATGAAGCGAATGAATTTCCAATGAACTTTTTGGTTTCCCAGTGCATATAAAGGTATGTTTATGCTATACTTGATTTATTAAAAGTGAGATGGCATTATGTCTAAAAATGTTAGATAATTAATGCATCTTAATATTATAATGTTAGATAATTAAACATCTTAATTAAAAATTACTTTATTTCTAAAAACTGCTGATACAGTGAGATGAGGTAAGTACACAGTGTTGGAAAATGCCGCCGGCAGAGTGACGTGACTCAGGGCTGGCAAAAACCCTCAATTAAAAAAAAAAGCTATCTGCTAAGTGGAATAAAATGAAGTACAATAAAGCCAAGTATGCCCATAGATTTTAAGAACTCGATCAAGATATTTACATGATACAGTGATACAGCTGCCTACACTGTTCCAGCACAGGAGGTATAACTGGGAAACTGCAAAGTGGGAGAAACAGTACTGAATATGGAGAGAGAGAGTCTTCCATTGGGGTCATGCTCCCATATTTAAGTATTATTCGGTAAACTGTATTGCCACTGTGGGGGCTAATTCACATAAAATTGGCTATGCAAATTGGAGTGATTAACTGATGGCTATGTTTAACTGTCAGCTGTCACACATGGTCTATGAGTTTTCCATTCCTGCGGGAATGCATCACCACATATTTAGTGATGTAAAACCACACAAATGTGTTACCTCACAGACTTTGTACATCAGAAGTGATGTTGAGCTTGGGTTTCACGCAGCTGAAATCAAGGCTTTGGGACAGGGCTGCCTTCCTTACTAGAGGATCCCGGGAATAGCCTGCTTCCAAAGTCATTCGTGTTGTTGACATAGGCTGTCAGCCAGCAGTCTCTCTTCACTCTTAACTGTGTCTAGATTTATGATTTCCACGTGGCCCCCTCCAGTAGCAGCAGATGAAACCTTTCGCACAATTTAAAATATCTTTGACCTCTGCTACCTCATCTCTTGGAATTTTAGAACATTTCTGCCTTTAAGATGTTTGTGATTAGACTGGACCCAGTGAGATAATCCAGAAATATTTCCCTATTATAGCATCCATAATTTTAAATACAACTGTAAAATACTTTTGGCCTTGAAACCTACTACATTCATAAATTTCAGGGATCTTCGGGTAGACATGTTTCAGGGTTCATTCTGATGACATACATAGGTCATTATGAAAGTTTTGAAACAGGCTGTGTATGGTCCATTATTTCGCTTCATTTATAGCAAAGTTCATAAGTATAACTTTATTTTTTTTCCCATTTAAGAGCCTGTCACTCAGGCTGGAGGACAGCAGTGTCATCATAGCTTACAAAAGTCTCAAACTCCTGGGTTAAGCAAAGTGATCCTCCTGCCTCAGCCTCGGTATTAGATAGAATTACAGGTGCTTGCTACCACATTGAGTTATTTAAATATCTTTTGTAAAGGTGAGGTCTTGCTATGATTCCCAGGGTTCAGACTCCTAGCCTCAAGCAATCCTTTTTTGACTTCCTAAACTCTGGGATTATAGGTGAAAGCCTCCATGCCCATCTTCTAAGTATACTTTTAAAACATAATATAATTATGAAAATTATTGTAGAAAATTTGAATATAGGTGAAATACTTGCAAAATCACATACACATATATTCGTGTAAATTCAAGTGTGTATGTGCATTTCACAAAACGTCTAAATCATTGAGCCAAGATATGTTTCTCCATCTACCTCCTAATTGCCTCAGCCTAATATTTCATTTCAATGTTTAGGGAAAAACAATCAAAACACATCTTAATGATCAAACATATTTGAATGAGTGATTTTGATCTAGCAAATCATTACAGAAATCTCATTAACAGAATATCAATGGGCCCTCAAGCTGTCTACATTTAATTTTGCTCCTTTTCCTCAGCATTAGACAATGATTGCTCCATTTGTATTGAAAGATACACTAGCTATTTCTGAATTATGGTTACATTTTACTGCTTAAATACGAGGAAACAAAATTGTTTTAAAAATAGGCTGCACTACCTTTAATTTCTCTGTGGGAAATTCTGAGAAGAGGTGAAAATCATTTCAGCTACTGTGGCACTGCCTACATCAAAATAGAATTATAATTATGTTGCAGGTGGCAAACTACTACTCAAGGTACCTGCAGAGTATAGATAAAGTGGTTCATTGGCCATCCATTTTCCAGGTGGTTTAGCTTAATCTGCACAGGACATATAACGCATATTAATATAAATAGCCCTGAACTCTAGCCATTTGAAGAGAGTATATTTGAATTTTCCTTTAAGAATCTGTTTTATAATATAATTTTTTTTCATTCCAGTCATCATCACTGGGTATTTTTAAACCTACCTGGAAACCCAGATTGTTAATCTAAAATGTTTATCCAGAATTTCTACAGTTCTGAGAAGACCCTACGATAAAAGGAGTAATGATGCCCTTCATGCATGCGATGTCAGAAAAAAATGTACAAACTATCACATCATGCTAAAAATACATAAACTCCCGGTCTGCGTAATTATAGCAGACAGTTAGCTTAAGTTAAGTGGAAAACTCCCAAAATATGAGATATATCTTTCTTTAAAGAGAAGTTACTATCAAAAATAAAAGCATAGCCTTGCCCATTCCTATAAAAACATTTATGGTCCATATACTAAACTTTCACTTATATTTTAAAATACTGCAGCATGCCAGATGGCCTTGTTCATTTACTCTGTTGATTAAACATCATACACGATGAGTTGATGAGCGGCTTGTGGCTTGGAACACAAAAAGCAATTCAACAACAAGCAAATACGATGCCAACTACCATCTATAAATCAACACTAGCTCTAATTCATTGATGTCCACAGATTAGCAAAGTCTTTTTTCACAACTGAGCTGTTTGCCCCTATTTGTTTTAGGTAAAGTATCTACGAAAATTATGTACTGTCTAATATCAGTCTTACCATTTGATAATTTCTTAAATGAAGTTATATAGAAATACTAAAATTATTTTGTTTGGAAGGAAACTCTAAAGAAGTACTTCAAATACTTAGATTTATCAGTAAATTTCATGTATTATTTTAAGTTTTATAGTAAATGTCAGAGCAAATAAATACATAAGAAATAAATTAATTTTCTTATTTTAGCCTTGAAAATGGATGGATGATAGTGGTCTACTACAAAATCAACCTACTATTAATCTCAAACGCAGTTGCTGTGTCCAATGTGATATCATTACTGAACTGATCTAGATAGCCCCTTGTTCTGGTTCTTAGCCCAAACTTGGCTAAGTGTGTTGGTACAAGTAAAGAATAGACTTCAATTGGCATG
The DNA here is from genome assembly GCA_963574655.1 of Perodicticus potto. Taxonomy (NCBI): domain Eukaryota; kingdom Metazoa; phylum Chordata; class Mammalia; order Primates; family Lorisidae; genus Perodicticus; species Perodicticus potto. The sequence continues at coordinate 36,021 of CAUYRH010152650.1, forward strand.
GAAAATGTGTATGTATATTATGTTCATATTTATTAAAAGGTAGGAGGAGGAACAATTTGGATTTGCCTGGATACATATATTTATCATTTGCCCTGGGGCTATTTTGACTTTCCTACTTTTTATAACAGTATAATTTAAAGAGAACTTGAGTTTTGGTTAATTCCATAAACTATCACAACAGTTTCTACTATAGATAAAATAATGGTCATTGTACCTGTAAGTGGCATATATTTTTGATATCCTGGTAAGATTCATAATCCTTACAAAAATCCAGGGGTATTCTACCTCAATTAACATTTTAGGGTTTCTATTTCTGTGGCTTACGAATGGGCATGTCCTCGAGCTAAAGGACAAGTTATTGTGAAGTTCCAATGCTCCCATAAAATCAGTAGCATAAGGTTTGGTAACCCTCTTTAGGTTGTGAAGAAGCATATACAATATTTCAGAGTAGTTATCTAATTATTCATTGGATGATATAGGGCCTGAAGTTTTGTTTGGTCCAAAGTAAGACAGAGCTTTAGAGTAATTCCAAATAAGTCCCTTTGGAAAAGCTTATTCTAGAAGCTAAGTAATTCTGTGCTATAGTTGTCACTACACTAAAGGTGTTTGTGGTGAATAAAGAGCCCACACAGAATCATGGGAATGCATCAATGTGACTGTTGCAATCAAAACCCATAGAGTTACTCTCTCCACAGCAGGAAATTATACGTCTTTTGAAGATCAGTGTTTTGCATGGTTTGGCTCACTGATAATGTTTGGATGTCTAATTGTGACATATCAAATGGCTGTTTTACCAGAACCACCCATTATTAGCTGGGTACACTCAGAAACATTTAGTAACAAGATCAGGTAGAACTAGCAGTAGAGCACCTGTAATAAAAACGATACATCAGAGATTGATAATGGGTAGATAAGCTTTATGAACAGATTAACCAGACCCCAACCATGTTATTCCTCAACTCCCTTGGATGGCTATTCAGAGAGGGAGGGTTTCCTATAGCTGGTTAATGGGGAAAAAAAACAATTACAAAGATTGAGGTTCAATGAAAAGTTGGCTAAGTGTGTTGGTACAAGTAAAGAACAGACTTCTCTGTAACACATACCCAGGCAGGTTTAGGCCTTGAAAGATAATAGTAAGCAGTTCTATCACTGTCAGAACTTCAGGGAGTGCACCTGCTAATACATTTTAAGAAGACAGAGTAATGACTCAAGTTAAGGATATAATTGATGTACTAGTCCAGGTTCACCAGAGGAACAGAATCAATATAGTATCTTAGATGAGATTTATAGGAAAGACATTTATTGCAAATAATTGGCTTATGCAATTCTGGAGGTTGAGAAGTCTCCAGATCTATAGTTAACAAACTGATGAACCAGGAAAGCCATTGGTATAGTTCCAGACTCAGTTCAAATTTGAAGGCAGAAATTGTTTTCCCACATTAAAGACAGTTACGAAGAGCAAATTTTTCCTTACTTCATCTTTTTTTGTTATATTCAGGCCCTCAATAAATTGGATGAGGCCTGTTTATGTTGGGGATGGAAATCTATTTTATGCAATCTACTGATTTAAGTGTCAATATCAGCCAGAAATATTATGACAAACACCAAATATCTACATATTCCATGGTGCAATGAATTTGCTACACATAATTAACCATCACCTTGTATTTGTGAATGTTGAGAAATGACTTGACTATGCAGCCAGGAAAATGAAAGAAGGAAAGTTGAAATATTTGTATCCAGGTAGGTCTAGAGAGGAAAATTGCAATTAAACCAAGAGGAGTTGGTATAAAAACAGAGAATTTCTGTCTCACACATTACCGTCCACCAGAGAGCATTCTCTGTACTCTGGAAAAGGTGTAAATGAACCGAACATTACTATAAGCAAAGGAGGCTTGATAAGGTAGCATAAAATATAGTATAAGGCAATATTAATATTGGCAACCAACAACTTTCACTTACACAAACTTCGTAGAAAATATAAAATTAAAATAGTAATAATATCATTCAAAATAAATACACACAACATTATCTGTCAATTTAAAAATGGAAACAGGAGGAACAACAGCAAAAGAAATGAAAATATATAATAATAAACATAAAAAATGATAATTATCTTCAAAAATAAGAATTTAAAGCAGTCACAAAAAACTCAAAATAATTTAATGAACTGGAAAGTTAATGCATTTGGGAAATTATTATGATTTATAAAATAATTTCTGCCAATTCTTTTTGTGTCCATTAACTAATCCTCTCTTCATGCTTCTCCCACCCTTTCCAGGATCTGGTAACCACTACTGTGTGCTTTACCTCCATGAGATCAAGGATTTTTAGTTCCTACATTATTTGTGTTTCTGCGACTGGCTTATTGTATTTAACAAAATACGTTCTAGCTCTATACATGTTGCTGCAAATGACAGGATTTTGGTTTTATTATGGATGAGTAATATTCCATTACCCAACACACACACACACACCACCACCACCACCACCTCCACCAACACCACCACATTTTCTTTATCCAGTCATCTAAAAATGAATATTTGGGCTGATTTCACATGCTGGCTTTTGTGAATAGTGCTGCAATAAACATTATAGTGGAGTTATTTCCTAAATATCAATTTTCTTTTCTCTGGGTACATACCAAACAGTGAGATTGTTGGTCCATATGGTGAATCTATTTTTAGGTTTTTGAGGAAACTCCATACTGTTTTCTATAAGAGCTTTACTAATTTACATGCTCATCACTGGTATAAAGAGTTCCTCTTTATCTCACCAATACTTTTATGTTTTTGATAATAATTATTATAACTGGGATGAGATGATATCTCTCTGTAGTTCTTACTTGTATTTCCCTGAGACTAGTGGTGTTAAGCATTTTTTCATGTATCTGGTAGGTCGTTTGTATATTTTCTTTTGAGAAATATCTACTCAGATTGTTTGCTCTTTTTAAATTGGATTTTTTGTGTCTTTGGGGCTGTTGAGTTGTTTGAATTCCTTGTATATTTTTTTATTTACCCCCTGTTGGATGGATATTTTGCACATTTTTTTTTAAGTAGGTAGGTTGTCTCTTTCCTTCTTTGCTGTGCTGAAGCTTTTGAGCTTTGTCTATTTTCACTTTATTTTTTTTCTTTGCCTATGCATTAGAGGTCTTACCAATAAAAACTTTGTCCTTATCAATCTTCTGAAGTATTTCCCCAATATTTTTATCTAGTAGTTTCATAGCTTCAGGTCTTGATTTAAGTCTGTAATCCATTTTGAGTTTATTTTTCTATATGGTGAAAGATAAGAATCTATTTTCATTTTTCCGCATATGGTTATACAGTTTTCCAAACATCATTTATTAAAGAAACTGTCCTTTTCCCAATATATGTTTTTGTCACCTTTGTCAATAATGAATTGGTTATAAATCAGTAGATTTATTTCTAGATTCTCAATTCTGATGTATTGTTCTATGTGTCTTTTTTTATGCCAGTACCATGTTGTTTGGTTACTATGGCTTTGTTGTATATTTGGACGTCAGGTGGCATTCTATCTCTAGCTTTGTTCTTTTTGCTTGAGATTTCTTTGGCAATTTGTGGTCTGTTGCATTTTATTTGAATTTCAGGCTATTTTTTTCCAAAATGCAGTTTAAAATATTTTCCAAAAATGTTATTGATATTTTGATAGAGATTTCATTGAGCCTATAGACCCATTGAGTGCTTTGTGTAGTATGGTGATTTTAATAATGTTGGTTTTCCCAGTCCATGCACTAGAAATATATCCAGTCCATGAGAAATATATTTCCCTTATTTTGTGTTTTCTTCAATTTCTCTCATTAGGTGTTTTTTTTTTTTTTTTTTTTGCACTTTCGGCTGGGGCATATGAGGCTGGCATTCTACCTACTCCTTTAGCCAAGGCACTACCCTTTGTTTTTTTCAATAATAGTTTACATTGTAAAGTTCTTCCACTCCTCTGGATAACTGTATTCCTGGAGTTTTATTTTATTATTATTATTATTATTTTGGTAGCTATGGTAGATGGGACTGGTTTCTTGATTTAATTTTTCCAATAGTTCACAGTTGGACTACATAAACCCTATTGATTTAATGTGTTGATGTTATATACTGAAATTTTACTGAATTTATCAGTTCTAAATTTTTTGTGTGGAGTCTTTAGATTTTTCTAAATAGAGGATGATATCACTTTCAAATCAGAATAATTTGATTTCCTCCTTTCTAATTTTGATGCTCTTTATTTCTTTTCCTTATCTCATTGCTCTAGCTAAGATTCCTATATACTATGTTGAATAAAAGGGGGTATCTTTGTCTTGTTCTAGATCTTACAGGAAAGACTTTTAGTTTCTCCCTATTTAGAATAATGCTAGCTGTGAGTCAGTCATAAACAGTCTTTATCCTGTTCAAGTATTCTCCTCCTACACCCAGTTTTTTGAGAAGGAATGTTGAATTTCATAAAATGCTTTTCTAAAGTCTATTGAAATGGTCATATTTTTCCCTTTGGTTATGTTAGTGTGAAATATTATATTTATTGATTTACATATGTTGAATCATCCTTGTATCCCTGGGATGAATTTCATTAGCCATGGTGAATGATCTTTTTAATGGGTTACTGAATGCAGTTTACTAGTATTTTGTAGAGGATTTTTACAGCTGTATTAATCAGTGATATTGCCTATAATTTTCACTTTTGTTATGTTCTTGTCTGATTCTGCATCACGGTTATTCTGGCCTTATAGAATAAGTTTGGAATTACACTCTCCTCTTTAATATTCTGGAATAGTTTAAGCATTGGTATTAGTTTTTCTTTAGATATTTGGTAAAATTCAGCATTAAATCTTCAGTCATAGTCTTTTCTTTGATGTGGGAATTTTTATTATTCTTTTGATACCAATATCAATTATTGGTATGTTTAGATATTTTATTTTTTCATGGTTCAATATTTATAGATTATATGTGTTCAATAATTTACCCTTTTCTTCTGAATTTTCTAAGTTTATGGCATATCATTCGTAATAGTCTCTAATAAAGCCTCTCGGCAACCAAGAAGCAAAATCCTGTATTAGATACACTAAAAATAAAAAGCAAGATATTAAAATACATTACTAGGAAAAAAAGTAGAAAATCAAGAATTAACCAAACCCCAAATTAGTAGAAGGAAAGACATAATAAAGATGAAAGCAGAAATAAGTGAAATTGAGACTAAATAACAAGCACAAAAAATCAATAAAATGAAAATTGTTTTTTAAAGATAAACAAAATAAACCTTTAGTTAGGCTAAGAAAAAAAGAGAGAGGATCTTTCCTTTTTTTTTTTTTTAAATCAGAAGGCATATTATATGTATTCTTCCCCTGTTCAATCACTTGATACTGGATAGCTACAGTACAGCTGATCTTTCATTTATAGATTTTTAGTTCATACGTCTTAAAGAAGTTACATCTAGTCCTGATGTAAATCATATTACCTTAGATTAAAACTTAATGCCATGAATTGTATGAGACACGTGGCAGTTCTGGAATGCAGGAGAGTGAATGTTGCATGTAAGAAGGACATGGATAGCTAAAGCCAAAAGAGCAGACTGCGGTGTGCAAAATTCCACATTTACTGGTTGCCATACCACCTTATTGCCATGGCCTCAATGCGGACACAGTACACTTTTCTCCCCTCTGACTCTTGCCTTGATCATGACTTGCTTTTCCCAATGTCATGTGGCCATTCTACACCTAGAAATTTAGTTATTTTATATGTTTATACTAACTTCATTATACTTCATGCCCTACCCATGAATGGAGAGCACCATGGTTAATAATGTAATCTAAGGGAAGAGACACGTGGGTCAGAACAATCTCAGGAAACACAATCAATGAGAGGTGAGGCCACCCTAGACAAGCCAAGTCTGGAATCACTGGACATAATTCTACAGATTAATGATAACACAGGATTATTTTCAAGCCAATGAGTATAAAGAAGAATTGCCATATAGATTTTAAAATTTTAAAATTTTAAATAAATCACTAGCTAATGCATTTATTTTAGAAATCAAGTCTTATTATACTGTCCAGAATCTCCTCAAAGTTCTGGACTCAAGCAATCTCCCCTGCCTTCGAGACCCAAATAGCTAAAAATATAGGTTTACTTTTGGGTAGAACATTGTCTATCAGACAAAAATACAGAATGTCATAAAGATTCAGATCCTCTTTATTTGTTTTCCAAAACAATGTAATCCTAAAATATACTAACTTTTGCAAAAAGCAGTTAGACAAATCCAAGCTAGCATTCATATGGGGAAATAATTGAGCAAGTAAACATTCTAGGGATTATTCAGAAAAGGAGAAAAACAAGGGGACTAGTTCATAGTACTTCCAAATGTAATTAGACCAGTAATTAAAAGCATGAAATTAGCATATAAATAGGCAGCCAGACCAAAGGAAATAAAAATACAGAGAAGAATGAAAACATAAACAAACATTAGGTATATAATAAAAGCAATATCCCAAATCAATAGAATAACTAATTTCTTATAAAAGAAAGAGAACAAACAGGAGAGCAATTCACATGATCCCTCTGAAGACATCTCTTGGGACCTACAAATACAATGCATTGGTTAATAAACAACAGTCTGTTTAACACTGCATCAGTCTGCATTTGCTCCTCTGCTTTTCCTTCCAAACTGATTTATCCTTCCCTGAAATCACACACCTTTTCTTAACAAAGCATTAGCTCCTATTTTTTTCTGTGAGATTTTATTGTTTAGGAAACTGACCTTAAGTTATATGAAATATTACCTTTTACCATTATACATAGAAAATATTTTGCCTTGTTTTTAAACAAGTTCATTCAACATGTAGAAAAATTAATTTTAATTTTATCTTATCAAACTTGTCTTTTCTGTAGGAAGTGTTATTTGGATTTTTTTATTTTTTGAACTGTCATTTTTAGCAAGAATAAAATACTATGGTTCTTCTCCTTTGGCTTACTAGAGTGAATTAAATTAATGTTTTTGACTAATACTGAACAATGTTTGCAGTCATTTAATGGACTCATCTAGCTATGATGTGCTATTTGTTCAATATACCAATGTGTTATATTTGCTAATATTTTAAGAGTTTTGTACTGATTTTTAAGTGGAAATTACTATTTATATATTTATAAAATTTTGTTATTAATATTCTGAATGTACATAAAATAATCATCTGAATATTTTTCTTCTCTTTTTATTCTCCAGAAGAATATAGAAATGGAATTAAATGTTGTTGGTTTCTTTTTTTTCTTTTCTTTTTTTGTTTGTTTTTTTGAGATTTTGCTAGAGTTCAATTATGCAAATATCTGATCTCATACTTTTTGGGTAGAGTTTCCTTGATTAAAGTGTCTTGGCTGTTATTATAATTGGTATGTTTGATTTTCTATATATTAGGATTACTTTTCCTAGCTTGTATTTTTTATTTCCCTTAATTTATTTATTGTCTGAGGGAAGCCATATGTGTCACTGGCTTCTTGGAAAGTCTTTCAATGTTAGTCCTCATGACTTAATCACCTCCCAACAGCCTCATCTCCTAAAAGAGTCACCTTTGGGACCAGAATTTCAGTATGCAAATTTTGAGGGGGAAAAACAGCAACAGCAGCCTTATTAGTAAACCATTCCACCGTATCCATATCGCAAATTTGCCATTGTTCATAACGATCCACTCTTTGCTCTTTTTTAGTCAGTAGCCTGTATCTTTAGAGCAACTACATATGACTAACAAGATCTCATATTCTTTCATGTCAGAGCCTTAAAATAAATATGTGTTTTTCTTTATCTTTTGAGATGCCATATTACGGATCAGGAAGATAAAACTGCCTCCAAAGTGCTAATAGAATATTTTCCAATTACAGCTGGCAATGAAATCCTTCCACACATCTTAGGTACACTACATGTTAATATTTTTTAAAGAATCCATTAATTGGGCAAAGATATCAGTGGAGTTAAGACAAAAACAATTACTTAGAATGGCAGTGAGGAATATCCTCTGAAGAGAACAGAGAAATTAATATGTATCTAAATGGAAACTACTTACCTGGACTCACATGTCATCCCTATATTCAACCATGTAATTATCATAGCATTATATAGAAGGATCCAATTAAAGTGTTTATTCATAATTACATATTCTAGAAGATCTAATTGTCATGTAATTTATACCCATGTAAGTCGCCTACACTTAAAGTCAGTTTTTGTTGGCATTGGCAAGTTTCTTTATATTTTAAGGAAATCTATATTATATAAGAAAAAGTATTAAGATGAAAGATAAACCCACCGACTGATAATTAAACTCAAAATGATTAGCACATAATATATGTGCATGCGAATTTTATAAAGTTCAACATTGTAGAAAGAAAAAAAATAAAGATCTTCTCCTTACTCCCCTGCCCTCATTTCCATTTTCTTCATTAAAAATGATCACAAACAACAGATTCTGATGAGCGACATGGTCTATATCTTTATATCATTGCAGTTTTAAACAAACAAGACAACCTATTTTATTTCTGACTGATTGCAGTCTACTTACCTGAATTAGAGGTGTGTGATAATATACTGTTGAAATACTATTAAATACAGGCTTAAAAATAAAACGAAAAATTGAAGTAAGCTTCAATTATGTTATTTCTCTGTGCAATCGTCCTACTAGGAATTACCTGTAAACTTTATAAAATAATCTAAAATCGAAAAGTATATGTAATTTTTTTTGTATTTTCTAACAGTGTAACCATTACTGATGCCATGTAGACTTCAGTAAAAGTAGAAAAGAAATTATGAGCTCTCATTTTCATGGATTCGATACATCCATTAACCTTCCAATGGTGTTTTGTTTTTTTTTTAATGAATTACGCTCATAGAATATCACGTCAGATGTTTTTCAGTATTTGAGGATGACATTTCCTTATTATTCTTACTTGAGAAATGACAAACCCAGTCAATTTTGTTACTGTGACATACATTTCTCATTGTGTTCCTTCTGACCAAACAATGAACTATCCTGGTATGTGTGTTGTACACATCAGTACAAAGTTGGCACGTGATATTTAATTCATGAGCGAGTGCAAGATGTCTCCTGAAATACAGTGATAAGCACCTTCGCCTTCAAAGCAATCTTCACAAAAGACTCAGAAAATCCTGAGGCTCTACAGTAATATATGGAATGCAAATATTGGATTTAAAAGACTGGGGGTGGGGGATGGGGAGAGCTGAGAAAAGGAAGGAGGGAGTGGGGGAGGTTAAAGGATAGGGTTCACCTTTGGGGGGGCAGGACACAAATATAAGAGGGTCCTTATCAAACAAAAGCAATCAGTGTAACTTGCTTTTGTGTACCCTCAAAGAATCCCCAATAATAATAAAAAAAGAGATTGTTCTAGTTGAGAAAAAATATTTTTGATGAAATATTAAAACAAGACTTCAATACAAATCTGATGTGAAGTTTCTTAACTAAATATGGATTTCACATGTGCTTTGGATATTCCTTTATACCCTTAGGATATGACCTTAAATTGCTAAATGTGTTAGTTCATTTCTTCTATACTTTTAGCACATGGCACGTACTCAATATACAACTTTTCATATGACTGTAATTACTGTACTTGTAATTAATATACTTTGATTTTTATTTTCTCTGTTACAAACAATGTTATTCTGAGTTAAACTATATATACTATATATCTATAAAATTGTAGTTATATTTATAATTAAAATGTTACTACATTCTGGTATCAAGTAAACTTGTTTTTTCATTAATACACATACCAGTTAAAATATTTTTGTTGTCATAAACAACAACATTACATATGAAACTAGGTTAAGCTAAATCAATTAAATTTTTCTCTGTAAATTAGATGGACACCAAAACTTTTAGGCTTACGATGATTTTTAGCTCATGATTAAAGAGTAATAAAAGCTAGCCTTCTCTGTCAGTATCTGTCTTCTTTGCCCCAAATAATACTACTTTTATTTATGTCATATGTCCTCCTGTGGACCAACCATTATGGGTATGTTGGCCAGTCTGAGCTGAAGGCTCATCTCTATAACATGAGAAGTACCACATGAAATAGGTAAGTGGTTAGTTGTGAGTGAAAAAAAAAAAAAAAAGGAAAAGAAAAGAGAAAAGAAAAGGTTTACTTTATAAGACCTACAGATAAAGATATGTAATATTCATGATGTTTAGAAGTTCCACAGCTTGACTCTATAACCTTAGACTTTGTAACATCCCTTCAATGATTTGGTCTCAAACCTGTGCACGTGACGTCTGAGAGTCATGGGAGCTCTGATCTCCTTCAGTCTCTAACATTACAGCTACATGCCACACCCAGTAATACCAAGGTGAAACTGCCCTGGGTCCCAACTTTGGAAATTCTTCAAATTTCTCCAGTGCTGGAAGACTTTCTAAACATTTTACTCCATTGAGGAGTAACTCAATTCATAATTCTTTCCTTTTTTTTTTCTTCTTCTCTATAGTTCTCCAGCTACATTTTCCAAGAATTCTTCATCCTGAACTCTATTCTTCAGCATGCTAATATTATTTTTATTCTTTCAAAGTACTGAACACTTTCACTATATTCTTTGAGTTGACATCTGAATATGCTATATCCTACGGAATAAGAACCACAGCCTTTTCACTAAAAATGACTGGCTAATATCCGCAGTCATTTTTAATCTTTTATTAGGGTTTGTTTGCTCTGGGAAATTTGTAGCCCCAGAAGACAGCAGGCAATTGGCCTGCTAATCCTGATTACACCTAAAATTGGATCTTGATGGACTCATCTACATATATATATACACATTATAAAATTTTTAAAAAAGTGAATAAATGATCACATGCCTGAGTCTAAGCTCCAGATACTAAGGTTTAAGGCATGGATTTCTCGTTATCATTAGTAAATATTACACTATGAAGGCAATTTTCAAATTCCACAAGGTAAAATACGAAGCTTCCCTATTTCTCATAGTTTCAGTCAGTGACATGGTTTTCATAACTTATGTAACTATGTGGATAGGTAAATAGTCTGTCTCCTGGTCATGCTGTAATATAAATTTTGGAGTCACAAAAAGTAACAGAATCAAGACAGGTGAAGGGAGAGAGAATGGAAAAAGAAAAGCAAAATAAAATATCTGTGTTGCAAATTAGTATTTTCTTGCTGTTAGCTCTAATTTCTTCTTCCTGTTGACAACTTTTCACAAACAAGTTCTGTGTTTCCATGTGAGATTTTTAATCACAGTTAGGTAAGTGTTCCTTCTCCTGTGTCAAAATTAACATATCCTGACATGTCAGCCACCCAGGAGTTAATAAATATCCTTCAAATTACCAATAGAATCAACTATTTGCTCTACCTTAAACAATTATTAGCATTGTTGGTTGATTGCTATACTCAGAGATGGCATTAACTGAAAGCAGAGCAGGCTGGGCATGATTCTTGTTCCACCGTCTTTCTCTGGATGACTGTCTTTTGTTACTCCAAATGAAGAAAATTATTATTTCATTATTAGCTGTGGCTTTTTATATGTGCAGAAGCTGGAGTGGCTTACAATCAAATTTTAATAATGGTAAGCCAAAATAAAGTTAGTGTTCCACCACGAGCCAATATAGAAAACCCCTGGGATCAAGGGTTGTTATTCATGCACTTCTTCAAGATATAAGATTAGATTTCGGCATAGGTAGAGTGGGACTATGGTGTCTTTGTACGACTGAAGCATGGCTAAAGGACAAAACTTACAAGCTCTGCGCATTTTGCCTTACCCACGTTTCCTAAAAGCACTGTGATAATTTGATGATTTGCTTAAACCATTAGATAAGCAATGAATTGATGAAGAATGTTATGAACTTACTAAAGTATAATCATCATCTATAATTGTATAGTTCCATCATTTTTATAATTATATACATTCATGTTGCCATAACCACAATCAAAGTGTATAATATTTACATATTCACAAAAAGTCTTCACACATGTGTTATTGGCAGTCAGCCCTTCCTTAATAGCCAATTCAGTGTCTGCTGTCAATGCCTGTACGTGAGTTTGTCTACCTTAGGATTCTATACACATAATGTTCTGATACTTTACTTTCTCTCCTATTATATAAATTGCCTATGAAAAATTAATGTCATTTTCCTCTACAATTCTTTTGGTTTCATGTATTAGGTATAAGTCTTTGAACCATGTTTAACTATTTTTTTATGAGTGATGAGAGGTAGGGGTACTGATTCACTCTTTTGCATGTAGAAATCTCATTTTCTCAGCACCATATATTGAATAAGGTTTCTTTTCTCTACCACACATTGATGTCTGCACTGTCAAAAATCAGTTCACTGTGATGTATGGATTTATATTTGGGTTGTCCAGTCTGTTTTTCTTTTGGGGGGTCCATGTCCCTATTTTTATGTCAATATCATGCTTTTTTGGTTATTGCAGACTTGTGGTATAGTGTGAAATCTGGTAATGTGATTCCTCCATATTTGTTCATTTTCTTAAGATTATTTTGATTATTTGGGAGATTTTTTGGTTCCAAAGTGTAGAATTATTTTCTGTTTCTCTAGGTCTGTGAAGTATGACTGTGGAAATTTTGCAGGAGTTGCATTGAATTTATAAATCACCTTGGGTAGTGTGGACATTTTAACAATGTTGATTCTGCCTATCCATGAGCATGATATGTTTTTCTATCTGTATCCTCTGCAATGTTTTCCCTCAGAGCTTCATAGTGCTTGCTCCTTGGAGGGATCTTGCACCTCCTTGGTAAAGTATACGTCTGTGTATTTTATTTTCTTTGTAGCTATTGTGAATGTTGCTAAGTCTTTGATTTGACTCTTGGCTTGTCTTTTTCAGTATACGCTATTTACTTATATACACTGATGCCACATTCTGAGATATTGCTGAATTTATTTAACAATTTCAGGAGACTCTGATTGGAATACTTGAGGTTTTCTAGATACAAAATCATATCAGTAAAGAGGGATAGCTTGAGCTCCTCTTTCTCATTTTGAGTATAGCTAATATTCTTCTCTCACCAGGTTCCAGCACTATGTTGAATGGAAGTGGTGACAGGGGACATCCTCCTTGTTTCAGTTCTTGGGAGGAATGCTTTGAACTTTTGCCCATTCAGTATGGTTTTGGTTGTGGGTTTGTCCTATATGGTTTTTATAAATTCTGAGATAAGTTCCTTTCATTCCTAGTTTGTTGTGTGTGTGTGTGTTTTTTTTAATCATGAAAGGGTAATGGATTTGGACATAAAAATGTGGCATTTTTATGTGGTCAAAATAATATTTATTAATTTATGTATGTTGAACCATTATTGAACTCCTGAAATGAAGTTGACATGGTCCTGGTGGATTTTTTCCTTTTTGTCCTTTTTGTTATGCCTACTTTCAAATGTCAAATATATTTATTTTTTATTTTTTTATTAAATCATAATTGTGTACATTAATGCATCTATGGAGTAAAATGTGCTGATTTTATATACAATTTGGAATATTTAGATCAAATTGATTATTACATAGCCTTCACCTCCCTTACCTAATTGTTTTATTAAGATATTTATACTCTATTCTTAGTAGATTTGAAATGCACCTTGCAATATGCATATTAGGTGATGTCCCCCTGATGACCCTCTCTCCACCTGTTCACTCCCCTCCCCTCACCCTCCTCTTCCCTCCTTCATTCTGGGCTATATTGTGTTTTACCATTTGCTTGAAAGTGTGAGTGATTACATATTGGTTTCATAATAGTACTGAGTACACTGGATACTTTTTCTTCTACTCTTGAGGTATTTTACTAAGAAGAATATGTTCCAGCTCCATCCGTGTAAACATAAGAGAGGTAAAGACTCCATCTTTTTTATGACTGCATAATATTCCATGGTGTACATATACCACAATTTGTTAATTTATTCATGGATCAATGAGCACTTGGGCTGCTTCCATGACTTGGCAATTATAAATTGGGCTGTAATAAACATTCTGGTGCAAATATTTTCAAATAATGTATGGGTTTTTATCTATATTGTTTTGTCATATAGCTAATCTGTATGTTATTTCCTGATTAATGTATCACTGTGTATAGTAGACAGCATTCTAACAATCCTCTGTTCAAATTCCTCTACCCTGATTATTCAATCACACATTAAGTACATTGTGAGAGGATTTGAAGATGTGGCTAAGATTGCTAATCACTGACTTTATAATAGAGAAATTAAGCTGGCTTAGCCAGTGGCCCAGTATAGTCACTGGAGCTTACAAAAGCGGAAAAGGAAGGTATAGCAGTTAGTCAGAAAGATGTAACATAAGGAGAGAAATTTGAAGTAGGATAGTGATTTATTACTGTTGTTAAAGGAGGGGAGAACATATGAAAGAGATGAGAAGGAATGTAGATGACTTCCAGAAGGGAAGACCACCCCCTTCTCACAGGCAGAGCGCATATTCACATATTCAGTAGCATGAGCAAAGAAGTATAAGTTGTGGCAACTGAACGAGCTTGGATCAGACACCTCTTTAAAAACTCCAGAAGAGAGAACAACACTAAAGGAAGTCATAAGCAAAAGCAGAAAATTATTAGCATATTATATATAGGTAACTGGTAAGAAGTTCAGAAGTTAAGTGATATATATACTGTGGTCTTAAAATTAAACCCTTTGCCTACTTTCATAGAAAAACCAATGTTCATATTCCATATGCTATAGGGAAACAAATAGGAACAGCAGATTTTGACTCTTAGGTGCCTTTTCTTCTGTTCCACTTTTTTTCACATATTCAAATTTATATGCCAATAATGGACACATTGGAGGAGTAAAAGAAATGAACAATTATTGAACAAAAGATTAAAATGAAAGAGTGAAAGATAGCTGAATGAATTTATTTATCTGTATTGTTATTGTTTATTTAAAAACTCTTTTTAACTTAAACAATAAACCTTCATGGAAAAAAGTTTTAAAGATCCTCTATCTTATTTTATCATTGTAGAATATAGAAGAAAATAAGATATGGTTGTTTACCTTAAAACTCAATTACATATTATAGTAATATAGTCTGTAATAGCACATAGGACACCTTATTTTTCTAAAACTTAACAGTCTTTTAAATAAATAATATTTGTGACATGTCTTCTCTCTGATTTTGAAGAAATATAGTCATGTCTGGAAGTGTGATTCTGAGATAAGGAAAATCATCTGTCTTGAGAAAGAAAGACAAATATTAGGAATAGTAAGTATTCAAAATACTTAGTTATTGAGGAAATAATATTTCACATTGTCCTTTCCTCATTGGAAGACTCATGTTTTAAGTGTTAAACCGGAGAATGTGCTTTATATGAAGATTCTCTACGCGACTCGAGCCTCTTGATTGAGTATGGTGTGTCAAATGGCAAGAAACTGCTTATTGATCATACCGTCAAATTCTCAAACTCTAAAGCAGATGGCCCAAGGGAAAAGGAAAAGAGAATTTAATATATATTCAGGGAAATAAAACTTGAACTGCTTAGATACACTGATTCTGTTTCTTTTGATTCCAGGCATGGTACTGAACTGGTTAGAATTTAATATGGATTGAAATTTCTCAGATGCTGGTAGTCAAACTGATCATGTGAGAACACTTATAAAATA
Organism: Perodicticus potto; assembly: GCA_963574655.1. NCBI lineage: Eukaryota > Metazoa > Chordata > Mammalia > Primates > Lorisidae > Perodicticus > Perodicticus potto. The sequence continues at coordinate 51,633 of CAUYRH010152650.1, forward strand.
TTGTTGTGAAACTCCCAAACTATTGAATAACAGCCACAAGAGATCAGGCAAGTGTGAATATTTATGAAGCTGTTCTCATATTTGTGATACAAGTTCATATTTGAGAACCAGTAGTCTAGAGAGTGACTTTGCTAAGTAAAAAATCTGTAACCTATATCTAGCTGAATAATATATATGGCAAAATATTATTCAGGTAGATATAGGTTACAGATTATATATATGCATATATATATATATATCTTTACCTCAGGGAAAAAAACTTGTACTAAAAAATACTAAAAAATATGCAGCAATCCATCAATTCATATACAGGCAATTTCCAAGTTATAGGTAACTCTACTTAATGGCACTCCAGATTTACAGATGGGCTCTCAAGCCTCTCAGTAAGGATAATTTATACTTAAATGATTAAAGTAATAATTTGGAACTAGTTTCTTCACATGTAACCAAATTCTTGTGGCATAAGTGATTCTTGGATGCAGCATCTCTGCAGTACTGACTGGTCTCATTTTTCACATGTTACTTATGCATAGCATCACTACTGTCTTACCATTTTCATTCAGGTTTATGAGTCTGTGTTTACCTACGATCATGCCTCCAAAGGGAAAGACAACTGCAAGTCCAGGTGAGCCTGCAGCAAAGAGAAGAGAAAAGTGGTTGCACTTGAAGCACAGGTCGAAATCATTAAGTATTTGGAGAACTGGCCAGACACCATCATTCATTGAGAAAGCATGACGCTTGAGTTGAGAGACAGTGCAATGATTGTAAAAGATAAAGTGAGAATGATGAACCATGAGAAAGCCAGTGCTTCAATGAAAGCACCAATTATTCCTGAACAGTTTAGTCAATTAATTATGTGAAAAGAAGGTTCTTATTGATTTGGTTAGAAGATCAAAATAAGCGTAGCATTCTTATTAGCCTAGCATCTAGGCAACCTTAAGTAAGTGTTAATCCTTTTTTTCAAATTTCTCCTATCTCCTACCTAAACTTTTTGTCTGACTTTATTTTTATGTTTTATTTGTTTGAATTAAAACAAAGCATGCAATAATTTCCCTAAATTATTTTTATAGTACAAGGGTATTATATTATTATTATTATTACTATTATTATTGTTATTACTGTATATGCACTGTTCATCAGGAATCCAAATTACATACAGAATTTGACCTAATACATTCTCAGGAGTGTGTCTCGTCTATAACCTTAGGACCACCTCTACTCATGCACTTTTAGAAATGTTCTATCATAGTCTATTATGAATGGGATTATTAGCATATTCAATTTGGAAGAAAAATTTCAGACCTCTATAAGGTGCTATAGGTGCTCACTAACAACCTTGCACAAGCAGAAAATCTTAGAGGCCTTGTCAGGAGGGTTTTATTTGATTTCTTCAAGCATATTCTGACACGAAACAGGAAAAATTACCCTAATTAAATTTGTTTGAAAACATGTTCAATGGAAAGTAAAAGTATCAACTTTACATCAGCTCTTTGTCATGAACAGAGAGGCTGGAGTAAAATATGGTCAAAAACTAAGATTTTATTTCATTTTAAAAAAGTAAAAGTATTGGTACTCTTGATTTAAGGCTGAAAATTATCTTTAAAAATTGGAATAAAGTTATTCTGCACTAATTGCCAATTTTATGACTTCTTCAATGGTGACTAATTTGTTGGGAAAGGATAGTTTGCATTTTAGATCATATGATAATAATGCAGAACCCATATGAATGGTTAAAAATTAGTAATATCTTTTTAGAGACTATTTTTTTAATTGGTAGTATTTTTTCTGTTTCAGTAAAATGAGTTTCATTTTAAAGTAATTGTTGTTTATGTTTTTGGACAATTGAGTAAATGATACTAGATTTTGTTTGTGTGGCCTGGAACAAATGCTTACCTGCTTACCCCTCCCTGCTATAGAACTTCAGAATAGTTTAAAATCTACCAAACTTGCATGAAAAGACTGTTAAATATGAGTATATTAAATACTACATCTTTGTGTACAAGAAAATTAAAAGCAACTGTTTTTTCTTAAGCAGAAACTGATAAATCCCATGATGCATGTGTGCTGGTTTACTCATTTGTATTTTAAGTCGCTATATGTTTATTTTGCAAATATTTGTGGAACTTCTGTGGGTCTAGTTTTCAGATTATTTTGTTAACTAATGGGTAAATCTTAGCAACACCTACATTTTAGTACAGCTTTGCTTATGTCAACCCATCCTTCTATACACGGTAAAGGCTTAAAATATAAATACTAATATGTTTCATTGAGAGTCATCTAGAAAATCAAGATTGTACTTCTTTTAAAATAGGAAAATCAAACTATGACAAAAAAGCTTAGCTAGAATACAGAAGGTTTTCTAGCTGTGACTCAGCTAATTCTACATTGTCCATATAGACTGCAAGACAAAAATTCTTTCCAAGCAACAGGAAAGTTTTTCATACATTTAAAGAGTAGAATTTATGGCAGTTTAAAAGATAATTAATGTGTAGTATGATCATATTCATAGGAAACATGATTGTGGATAAAAATATAATTTAGGAAGAAGCCAGAGCCTGTAAAAAATTTAAAAAGTTATAACCACAGGTGCTGAAGTTACCAGCACAGCATATGATGCAACCAATTTTGCAATGAGCAAAGATTGGTTCAAGAATTTTAAGAAGCATTTTCATTTGCATAATGTGAAGTCAATAAGAGAGGAGGCAACAGTTGAATACATAACTGAGAAAGTATTCCCTACTAAGGCAGAAAAAAAAAGAGAGGAGCCATAGAAAGAATAAATTTCCATTAGAATTAAAACATTCAATAAAGAAAAATGCTTCTAAATATAAATTCATGCTGTTTCTAGCATATGCACATGAGATACATCATTAGTCATAATCATTTATTGTTACTGTTTTAGCTTTGCCAGCTAAAGTTTAGCTTAAGTTTACAATTAAGCTAATTATTATTTCTACAGTAGTGGTACATGAATTATAGGATATGGTTTCTTTTAGTAGGGCAAATTTATTTAATAAAAAATTAAATTAATTAAGACCAAATTATCACATACATATGAATATTACAAGACATTGTATTCTCAGAAATATGAAAACCTGAAGGAAATTGACCAATACTTGGAAGCACGCCACCTTCTAAGACTTAACCAGAACCAAGTGGAAATGTTGAACAGGCCTATCTCAAGTTCTGAAATAGCATCAACTATACAAAATTTCCCTAAAAAGAAAAGTCTGGGAACCGATTGCTTCACATCAGAATTCTACCATACCTTTAAAGAGAAAGGAGTACCTATATTACTCAACTTTTCCCAAATATAGAAAAAGCAGTGGATACAATGGTCATCCTTGCCTGGTTCCTAATCTGAGTGGGAATTATTTCAATTTAACTCCATTTAATACAATAATTGGCTGTGGGTTTGTTATAGACGGCCTCTATCAGCTTAAGAAGTGTCCCTTCTATACCAATTTTCTAATCCAATTTTCTATACCAATTTTCCAAGTGTTCTGATCATGAATGGATGCTGGATAGTATCAAAAGCTTTTCCTGCTTTTTAACATTGTAATGGAAGTCTTAGCTATCACGATTAGGGAAGGAAAGGTGATCAAGGGTATCCATGTAGGGTCAGAGGAGATCAAACTTTCAATCTTTGCAGATGATATGATTGTATATCTGGAAAATATCATAGATTCTACTACAAAACTCTTAGAAGTGATCAAGGAATACAGCAGCATCTCAGGTTACAAAATCAACAATCATAAATATGTAGCCTTTATATATACCAACAATAGTCAAGTAAAAAAACAGTCAAGTACTCTATTCCGTTCATAGTAGTGCTAAAGAAGATGGCATATTTGGGAGTTTACCTAACAGAGGACGTGAAGGATCTATAAAGAGAACTATGAAACTCTAAGAAAAGAAATAGCTGAAGATGTTGATAAATGCAAAACCATACCATGCTCATGCCTGGGAAGAATCAACATTGTTAAAATGTCCATACTGCCCAAAGCAATATTCAATTTTAATGCAATCCCTATTAAAGCTCTATTGCTTTAAAGATCTCAAAAAAATAATACTTTGTTTTATATGGGATCAGAAAAGATCTCAAAAAAATAATACTTTGTTTTATATGGAATAAGAAAAAAACCTCAAATAGCCAAGTTATTATTCAGAAATAAAAGCAAAGTTGAAGGAATTATGCAACTAGACTATACTGTACTCAGACTATGCCATAAATTGATAGTAATCAAAACACCATGGTACTGGCACAAAAACAGGTAGATGAATGGAACAGAATAGAGAACCAAGAGATGAACCCAGCTATTTACTGTTATTTGATCTTTTATAAATTGAGGCCCATTCTGTTTGGGTACATAAATATTAATAATTGAAATCTCATCATATTGAGTATTACCCTTAAAAAATGTGAAGTGACCATCCTATCTTTCCTTACTTTTGTTGGTTTAAAGCCTATTGTATCTGTGAATAAAATTGCAACATCTGCTTTTTTCTGCTTTCCATTTGCCTGAAATATAGATGACCATCCATTCACCCTGAATCTATATTTATCTTCCAAGGTAAGATGAGATTCTTGTATTCAACAGATATCTGGCCTCGGTTTTTGTATCCAATCAGCAAAACTGTGCCTCTTTAGAGGACAATTTAAGCCATTCCCATTAATTGAGAATATTCATAAGCCTTGTAGAATTTGGGGTATCAAATTTTTTGAAAGTCCAGTGGACATTTTTAATCCTTTCTCCATTGTGAAAGTTGGAATTTGATCAAAAGTTCTGAGTGGGTTTACTTTTATAGTGGAGGATTGTGCTGGTCATTATGGAGGATAGGTCTAAGGATATCCTGGAGAGCTGGTTTAGTTATGAAAAATTTCCTAAACATGTGAATGTCATTAAAGTATTTAATTTCTCCATCATAAATGAAACTCAGGTTAGCTGGATACAGGATCGTGCATTGAAAGTTATTTTGTTTTAGGAGATTAAGAGTCGATGACCACCCTCTTCTAGTCTGAAAGGTTTCAGCAGAGAGATCTGCAGTCCTTCTAATATTCTTCCCCTTGTTGGTTATTATTTTCTTACATCTGACTGCTTTCAGAATTTTCTCCTTCATATTAACTTTAGTGAAGTTAACTATGATGTGTATGGGGGTTGTCTTATTTGGGTTGAGTCATGCTGGGGTTCTGAAACTGTCTGCTATCTGAATTTCAGAATCTCTTGGCATGTCTTGAAAGTTCTTCTTTGTAAACTCATGAAAAAGGGCCTCTGTGCTTTGCGAAGCAACTTCATCACCTTCAGGAATTCCTTTAAGGCAAATATTTGTTTTCTTCTAGTTATCCCAAACCTCTCTGAGAGAATGATCCCTTTTTTCTCTCCATTTCTCTTCCTCCTTTCTTCTGCTTGCTCCATTCTGTTACTGAGGGATTCTACTGTATTTCTCAGATCTTTGAGGACTGCAAATTCTTGTCTCAGTGTGTCAAAATCTTTGATTTTGTCTTTGAATTCATTGAATTCTCGAGACAACTTTTGAAATGCTCCTTTAATTTCTAATTCCAACTTCCCTCCATTTTATTAATCTTATTTGCAATCCAAACTCTGAATTCAATTTCTGACACCTCAGCCATTTGCCTGTGAATGGGATCTTCAGTTGTCTCTGCCATATTGTTTCTTGGGGGAGTTGATCTACTCTGGTTATTCATGTCACTGGAGTTTTTCTGCTGATTTTGCCCCATGATTATTTTACACCATTTGGCTAGATGAGCAAATAAAGTGAAGTTGGGTTGAGGGGCTCCTGGAGTCATGATTAACTAGCTCTTTACCAAAGAGCTATGACTGGTATCTGTACCTTTTCCCCTAGAGCTTTGCAAAGGACCTGTATGGTGCTACGGCGTGAGACACAGGGGACTTACTTGGTGTGGTGGGGCTAAGTGGCTCTGTCTTATTTTCAGCTGGTCCCTGTCCTACCCTCGAGAATTAGTTACTCTGGGTTGAAGTCTCAGCTGTGGAGAAATACCAGAAATTAAGTCACCCTGTCCCCCATGAGCAACAACTGCAAAAGGAAAATCAACCTTTCCCACAACCACACACCCAGGGTACCACTTTGGATAGTCCTTGGGTGATTGGTCCAGTTCAAAAATCCAAATCAATTGTCCCAGAGAGCACCCAGTCTCAATTGAGGGAGTTCAAAAGGTCTCTGGCAAATAGATAGCAGAGGTCTGCTGGCAGCTTGAGTATGACTCCTTCTGGTGTTCTATGGAGTCAGAAGGACCCCCCCCCCCAGCAAATGAATTAGCCTGGGAAGGTTGATACCTCCTTGCCCACCTTGCACCTCTGTCACACCCAGTCACTGGTAACCCCACAGGGCTATGACCCAGTTCCCTCCAATGAGCAGATGCTCCAGGGGTATGAGCTTGCCTGAGTCACGGAGAGATCTTATGTCTTCTTGGTCAGGCCTCTGCACTCTGCCACCATACAGCAGGGGAAGCTGAGGCCTGAAAACTTCAGGTGGATAATGGAAGCTAAGGTGGTTCACTCAGTTCCAGCCCCATCCCTGATTGATGTTGCTGACACTTATATTTGTGCATAATTTGTGATTCTGTCCTGGCTATATTCCCCTGCAGACCAGGCACTCTTTGAGTTCACAGAGACTGTAACTCAGCTACAGTCTGTGCCACTCCCCAGAGCTGGTGTATCTGTCTCCCCTGCAGTCTGTTTTGACGTAGATGTGGCTCACAATTGGCTAGGAGTTCCAGTCTTGGCCTGACTGCCTATGATCCCTTGAGAGCCAGATGTGTCTTAGGCTAAGTAAGCAGTCCTGGCTCAGCCCCACCCTGGGGGTATGCCGTCTCTGTGCACGCATCTTTAATTCTGCAGCACTCTGCCCAGGCCAGTACTACCTCAGGCATACCCCTTGCTCACAGGGTCTGTGTTACCATCCCAGATCTATTCTGCCAGTGTCTTCCACTGCAGAAGATGCCCAGCTTTCTCTGGTTGCCCAGAGAGATAAAGAGTGTCCTTCCAAAATACCTCCAGAGGTGTGAGCCCTATTGTTCCCACTGCTGCTCTGTGCTTGGTGGGGCACTGCCTTTCCCTTAGGGTTCCTTCAGTCCACCATTTTCTCCTTACCTCTGTGCCACTGAATCAGCACAGACTTGCAACAGCCCACACCCTGTCCACACCTCTCGAGAAAGTGCCCAAGAATCTGGCTTCCAGACCTCAGGGTGAGAGTGGAAGGGAGTGCTGGGAGTTCAGAATTGCAGTTAGAGAATATATACAGTTTTATACAGTGTTATGCCTCGCAGGAGAGTGCCATGGCAACCTAGTAGGGGAAGGAGGTCTGGTTTTTAGAGGGTTTCTCCTGTGGGATAAAATGGGAGGATGTTTGAACTCTGCTCACTTATTTGTAAAAATTATACTGTCAGCCGTTCTCATGAGGGAGGGAACTCCCATCCACTTGGTGATGGATTTTGTAACTTTTGTTTGTATCCTTGGGGTCACAGCTCACCTCAGCAGGATTGATGTGCGTTCTTCAACCTTCTCTCTTGGCTCAGCTACAAACCATCAGCTCACTTGCTAAACTTCTGTCCTTTAACTCTCCTTCTGGACGGGAGCCTCTGTGGAAAGGTGGCTCTTCCCCCTGGTCTCCAATTTTTTGACATTTTGTTATATTTTTATTCTCCCTTGAACCACCTCCTCCCCAGTACATTGCGATTTAGAAGAGGCAGAAACCAATCCTCTGTTATGTCCCCCAAACAGGAGAGAATACAGCAAAACTAATCTGTGCAGGGTTGTTGATGGGATTGATCTTTGTGTGGCCTAACTGAGAACTCAAATAGCCTCCATATGCACAGCTCAGATCTCAGGCTAGGTAGAACCAGTAGGTATGGCTGCTGAAAGCTGGATGGAGACTAAAACCAGGGACAGAATTACTAGTAAAGGATCATCATATTATACAATAGCCAAGGCCCTGGGAAGAAGCAGAGCTAAGACTCAGGGAAATTGAGGCATTAAAAGCAGCCACTTATACAGGGGTATTGGGGAAAAAAGGAAACTTGCTGACCCAGGGAATATGCATTCCCAGAAAGACCTGCAGAGACTTTAAGACTTGAAATCATACAAGAATGGACACATGCTATTCTAATTAGACTTTTATTGCATGGATCCAGGCTACAAAGACCAGGAGAGATATTTATACAGTTTTCAGCAAAACTTCACAAGACATGCAAAAATAAAAACAAGAAAATTTGGCCCACTCAAAGGACAAAGTAAATCTTCATAAATGTTTCTAAAGAAATATAAACATCAGACTTACTACCCAAAATTTTAAAACAGCTGTCTTAAGCATTCTTTAAGAGTTAAAGGGAAATATGGAAAACATTAAAAGAAGTCAAGAAAAAACGTGGTTAAGGTGGGAAATTAAATCTGGATGATAACATGTGCACAAAATAACAGCATCAGCAATAGAGACAGAAATTATAAAAATGAATCAAGCACAAATTCTAGGAAAAAATATAATAGCTGAACTAAAAATTTTACTAGAGAGACTCAACAGCATACTTGAAAAAACAGCAAAGAATTAGCAAACTTAAAAAAAGTATGAGGAGGAAAAAAATGAAAAGAATAGAGAAAGCGAACAGAGTCAAAGGGACTCATGGAACACCATTAAATGTACAACATACACAATGCGGAAATTCAAGAAGGAAAATAGAAAGATACATGAACAAATTTGACAGTCAGTATCATTATAATTTTTGTTTTTAACTCCAGTGTTTTTTCTTTTGAAAAATTTAAAAGGCAAGTATATAAACATAATTTTAAATCCACACTCTGTACGTACTATATAAAAATGCAGTTGGTGATACAAATAACATAAAGCTCACAGTCAGAGCTATAAAACAGTAGAGTTTTGGAAAATGATTGAAATTAAATGGTATTTGTTGGAAATAGTTTGTTACAAACTTTGCATGTTTCACATCATCTTCGTGGTATCTACCCTCTCAAGGAATTCACAACTGGAAATGAGAAGTCACTTCAAAAATGGACCAAATGAAATGAAAACAGACTTGGAGGAAACTAGGGTCAAAAAGGTTTTAGAAAATAAAGAAAACAGAAAATAAAATGGCAATCATAAGTCCTTCCCTACCAGCAATTACTTTAAATGTAAATAGATTAAACTCTTCAATTAGGAAGGCATTTATTAGAATAAATAATGGGTGGAAAACAGCACAATCATATGATGTCTCTGGGAGTCTCATTTTAGATCTAAGTATATTCAGGAGTTACTATTTCTATTTAATCTATTACTAGAAGTTATAGATAGAGAAATTGGTAAAAGTAAATAAATAAAAGGCATCCAAATTGAAAAGGAAGATGTGAATTTATGATTATTATTAGATTATTATGATTTAATATGTAGTAATCCTTAAAGATCTCCCAGCAAAATTAGCAGAAAACACAACTGTTGGATTTTTTTTTTTTTTTTTTTTTTTTTTTTTGAGACAGAGCCTCAAGCTGTCGTGTTATAGCATCACAGCTCACCGCAACCTCCAGCTCCTGGGCTTAGGTGATTCTCTTGCCGCAGCCTCCTGAGTAGTTGGGACTACAGGTGCCCACCACAACAACCAGCTATTTGTTGTTGCAGTTTGGCAGGGGCTGGATTTGAACCCACCACCTTCTGTATATGGGGCCAGGGCCCTACTCACTGAGCCACAGGCAACAACCAAACAACTGTTAGATCTTATAAGTAAATTCAGCAGTGCTCGAAGATACTCAATGAACACTCAAAAATCAGTTCTATCTGTATGCACTAGCTAGAAATAATCCCATTTACTATCGAATAAGAAGGAATAAAATACTGAGGAAAAAACTTAACCAAGAAAGTGAAAGTTTGTACACTGAAACTGCAAAATGTTGCTGAAAAAATTAAAGATATTCACTAATGGAAATATACATACCATGTGTATGGTATGGAAGACTAGATATTGTTAAGATATTAATACTACCCCAAGGGATTTACAGATTCAATGAAATCCCAATGATGTGTTTTTAGAGAAGTAAAAAAAAAAAAAAAAATCACTCTAAAATTAATATGGTATTTTATGGATGCTACAGAGTAAAACACTCTTGAATAATAAAGCATGGGAAGCCTTATACTTCCTCATTCAACACATAATACAAAGTTATAGTAATCAAAATGATGTGGTATGGCATAAATACAGACATATAGATAAGTGTAATAAAATAGAGAGGGGAGGGGGAGGATGGGGGAGGGAGGGTGATTGGTGGGACTACACCTACCATGCATCTTACAAGGGTACATGTAAAATTTAATAAATGTAGAATACAAATGTCTTAACACAATAACTAAGAAAGTTCCATGAAGTCTATGTTATCCTGTTTAATGAAATGAAAATATTTCAAATTGTATATAAAACAAGAACATTGTACCCCACGATTGCATCAATGTACACAACCATGATTTAATGAAAAAAAATAGAGAGAGAGAGAAGGAAAAAAGCTACAAAAAGAAAAAAATAGATAATCCAGAAATAAATCCTCAAATATGTGGACAAATGATTTTTGACAAAAGTGCCATTACAATTTAATGCACAGTCTTCAATGAATGTTGTTGAGAAACCAGGGTATCCACTTGCCTTTACCTCATACCATAGGTATGAAAGTTAACTCAAAATAGATCAAAGGCCTAAATGTAAGACTAAACTATATAATTATTAGAAGAAAATAATTATTAGAAGAAAACATAAAGGAAAAGTCTTCTTAACATTGGATTTGATAATGAATTTAAGCTATATCTATTATCAAACACTGAGCTGTCATAAACAAATGAACTAAATAAATAAGTAAAACTCTATGAAATATTACTCTAAAAGTGTTTTCAAAAGAATCTAGTAAGAAAAAGATTCATTCTTCAGACACATGAAGAAATGCTCATTATGCTTACTCATCAGAGAAATGTAAATCAAAACTACCTTGAGATATCATCTAACTCCAGTAAGATTAGCCCACATGATGAAATCCCAAAACCAGAGATGTTGGCGTGGATGTGGAGAAAAGGGAACACTTCTACATTGCTGGTGGGAATGCAAACTAATACATCC
>CAUYRH010152656.1:0-20792 GCA_963574655.1 Perodicticus potto
AGTCCCAGCTACTTGGGAGGCGGAGGCAAGAGACTCGCTTGAGCCCAGGAATTGGAGGTTGCTGTGAGCTGTGATGCCACAGCACTCTATCCAGGGTGACAGCTTGAGGCTCTGTCTCAAAAAAAAAAAAAGAAAAGAAAAACAAAGTAAACTCACCCAGAAATTTTTGAACAAAACCCAACTTCCACTGTGGTGAAAGGATTAAAAATGTCCATGGACATCCAAAAATCATGAAACCCAAAATACAACCAGGCTTATCAATTCTCTCAATTAATGTGAATGGTTTAAATTGTCCTCTAAAGAGGCACAGGCTGGCTGACTGGATACATAAACTCAGACCAGATACCTGCTCTGTACAAGAATCTCACCTGACCTTAAAGGATAAAAATAAAACTCAGGGTGAAGGGATGGACTTGTATATTACAGGCAAATGGAAACCAGAAAAAAGCAGGGGTTGCAATTTTAGTAGCAGATACAATTGGCTTTAAACCAACAAAGATAAAGAAAGATAAGGAAGGTCACTACATATTTGTCAAGGGAAAGACCCAACATGAAGAGATTTCAATAATTAACATTTATGTACCCTACTGGGATGCTCCTCAATTTATAAAGCAGACCTTAATGGATATGAACAACTTGATATCTTCCTGAACTATAATAGTTGTTGATTTTAACACCCCTTTGACAGTTTTAGATAGATCCTCCAAGAAGAAACTAAACAAAGAATTATTAGACTTAAACTTGACCCTAGAACAAACGGAATTTACAGACCTCTACAGAACATTTCACCCTAATAAAACTGAATATACATTCTTCTCATCAGCCCATGGGTCATCCTCCAGAATAGATCATATCCTAGGACACAAGTCTAACCTAAGCAAAATTTAAAAATGTAGAAATCATTACGTGTATCATCTCAGACAACCATGGAATAAAAGTTGAACTCCACAGCAATGGGAATCTTCAGATTCAAACAAAGTCAAATAATCTTAGGCTGAATGATAGATGGATCAAAGATGAGATTAAGAAGGAAATCACCAAATTTTTGGAACAAAATGACAACAAAGACACAAACTATCAAAACCTGTGGGATGGCTCAGCACCTGTGGCTCAATGGGCTAAGGCACCAGCCACGTACACCTGAGCTGGCGGGTTCGAATCCAGCCCAGCCTGCCAAACAATGACGGCTGCAACCAAAAAATGGCCGGGCGTTGTGGCGGGTGCCTGTGGTCCCAGCTACTTGGGAGGTGGAGGCAGAAGACTCGCTTGAGCCCAGGAATTGGAGGTTGCTGTGAACTGTGATGCCACAGCACTCTCTCCAGGGTGACAGCTTGAGGCTCTGTCTCAAAAAAAAAAAAACCTGTGGGATACCTCAAAGGCAGTCCTAAGAGGGAAATGTACAGCATTGGAAGCCTTCATCAAGAAAACAGAAGAGAGGAAGCCAACAACTTAATGGATCATCTCAAGCAACTGGAAAAGGAAGAACAGAGCAATCCCAAACCCAGAAGAAGAAAAGAAATAACCAAAATTAGGGCAGAATTAAATGAAATTGAAAACAAAAGAATCATTCAGAAGATAAACGAAACAAAAAGTTGGTTTTTCGAAAAGATTAACAAAACTGACAAACCTTTGGCCAACTTGATAAACAAAACAAAAAGTTGGTTTTTTTGAAAAGATTAACAAAATTGACAAACCTCTGGCCAGCCTAACCAGAAACAGAAAAGTAAAATCTCTAATATTGTCTATCAGAAACAATAAAGGAGAAATAACAACAGACACTTCAGAAATTCAAAAAAATCCTCAATAATTACTACAAAAAAATCTCTATTCCCAGAAATATGTAAATCTGAAGGAAATGGACCAATAGCTGGAAGCACACCACCTTCCTAGACTAAATCAGAAAGAATTAGAAACCTTGGATAGATCTATATCAACCACTGAAATAGCATCAAAAATACGAAATCTCCCTAAAAAGAAAAGTCCAGGACCAGATGGCTTCACATCCAAATTCTATCAAACCTTTCAAGAGGAACTAATACCTATATGATACAACATTTTCCAAAGCATAGAAAAAGAAGGAATTTTTTTTGTTTTTAAGAAAGACACCTTGAATTATTTAGTGGTAAAGGGGCATGATGCTCCCAATCTACTCTTGAATGGTTTAAAAAATGAAATTACATGTGTACATGGAAATAAAAACAAAGAGAAACTGAGAAAACAAATAGAGCAAAATGTAAACAATCTGTAAAAAATTAAAGAGTTTCTTATGGTATTCTTGCAACTTCTCTGTAAATTTGAAATTGTATCAAAATTGAAAGTTGCTAATGAAAAAACCCAACTTCAAGCTTTCTTATAAAGTGAATTTAGATATTTATTAATTTTGAAAAAGTCAGATAAACTCTTTTAAGATAAGAAAAGACTCAAAAGATATAAATTAATAGATAGTGAAAAGTGCTTCTCTCAATTTTTCCCATAACTTCCCTCCTCAGAGGCAACCATATTGCTGGTTTCTTGTGAATTCTTCCAGAAATAGTTTATGCATACATAAACATGGAGGCAGTAAGGTTAACATGAAAGCCTGGTTTTTACTCTAATTAAAATATTTATCTTGGCTCGGCACCTGTAGCACAGTGGTTACAGCACCAGCCATATACACCAAGGCTGGTAGGTTCAAACTCAGCCCGGGCCAGCTAAACAATGATGACAACTACAACAAACAGCCGGGTGTTGTGGAGGGTGCCAGTAGTCCCAGCTACTTGGCAGGCAGAGACAAGAGAATCGCTTAAGCCCAAGAGGTTAAGCTGTGATGCTAGGGCACCCTACTGAGGGCGACACAGTGAGACGGTCTCAAAAAAAAAAAAAACTTTTTTTCTTGGGAAAACTCTCATGTAAGTAGATAGAGAAAAGCCTAATTTTTTATGCCTACATGGTATGCCATTTCATGGGTGAATGTATAGTAACATATTTAATCAGTTTCTGTTGGACGATTATGGCACTACCATGAACAATACAAGTATAAATACATGATATACATTGATTTGTGCATATGTACATGTATACCTATAAAGCACAGTTCTAGAATTGAAGTTTTTGTTTGAAAGGATAGGTGCAATTTTAATATATGAATGTGATATAATATATATTATGTGATTACCAAATTATTCTCCAAAGAGATAATATATGAATTACTTATGCGATTACCAAATTATTCTCCAAAGAGACTGTATCAATTTATACTTTCACCTGCAATGTCTGAGAGTTTCTGATTCCTGGGTGTGGGTTTTTTAACTGATACTAAACTGATACTAGCTCACTTCAAAAGGATAGTGTATATTGCACAGTTTTATTTTCCTAAAGTACACAAAACTTTGACCCCTTTCTTCACAGATGTACCCGAGCTTTTGCAATGCTCGTTAGGTTACTGCCAACTTTCAGTGAGGTTCAATTCTTAGATGAGACTCTCTCCCAGAAGTAAAAGCATTTTGTTTCTGCTTCTTTTGGCAAAACCATGGTCTCCATGTGATAGAGTCAATTAGTTTTATCTCCTTTGTTAGACTGCGCATTCCTGAGATGGGCAGGGACTGTGCGTTGAAAAGATTAAGAGCTTTACAGTCACACAGTCTTGGAGCCATGGGTTTGAATCCTGGCTCTGCTAGTTACTGATTGTATGCCAGGCACCAAGCCAAGAGCTTGAGAAGAATAAGATGTGGTACTATTTTGTATGCAAAGGTTTACATCAACAGATAATTGCCATGAAATAAGCATAATGATCGAGGATGTGGTACTATTTTGTATACAAAGGTTTACATCAACAGATAATGCCATGAAATAAGCATAATGATCGAGGGCTTAAAAATTAGGCAGTTTTTACTCATCATTCCCCTCTTGTTCTCATTGTCCCCTTGTCTCTTTCTCTCTCCCTCACACACACACATACATATACTCTCATGCTGTTTCAGAAAATACTTTTTAAGGCAATAACAAAGATATAAAGAACACCATGGAAGCTTAGAGAAGGCTACAAGGTTATCTAAACCAGCTCTAGGGAGGCTCAAAGGAGACTTCCTAAAAATTACGCTGTTTAACATTCGAATTATTTATGTGATTATACAATCTCCACATAGAAAGTTCTAGGCACTTCTTGGTTTACACTGTTTAGACACAACTTGGAGTGGGGTGCTTTGACATTTTATTAAGCATACTGAAGCCTAGAATTCACACCTTGGAAGAGAGCACTTGAGAAGCACCACCACGGCCCACCAACGTACCATACGGGTATTCTCAGGCTCAATGACAGCAGAAGAAAGGGTGTACTGATTAAGAAAGCGGGCTCTAGAATTTGATTGCAGATTAGCATTAACTAGATCTATGACAATGCATAAATGATCTAACCTCCCTGTGCCTCACTTCTTCGTTTGAAAGGTGGGATGGCGATAATACCTCCCCCACAGTTGTGTTATAAGACATGAGACGCTCCACACACAAAGTGCTCAGCACACTGGTGGTGCACGGTAACAACACAACAATACTAAGCCCTACTTTTATTGTGAGTCATGACTACAAGTCATCAGAATGGCAGGAAACATCTTCCCCTGCTCAGGCCCCATTGTCTGGTGGGCAGCACCTGTGCTATGTTTCCGTTTAACACAGCCTGTGTCACTTCTGATGGCACAGTGCATGGTCATCAGCCCGGCAGCATGTGTGGAAAGCATTCTTCTGGTAATTCTCAAAGACCCTCAAAGCCAAAAGGCCTCAACAAAAAAGTTTAGGCTTTCCACAGAACGTAGCAAAGTAGTTAGGGTCCCTGATGGTGGTTTTACTAACTTCATGAGTTCATCCCCTGGTTTTCTCCTCCTAATTCAGTGTCTCTTCAAGCGAGCAACATAAAGGTGTTAACTAGAAAAAGTGCTCAAGAGATGCCAGATTGAATTACTTTGCCTTTCTTTCTTTTTTTTTTTTTTTTTGTGTTGCAATGGAAAAAATATTTTATTTTTGATATACATTTTTTTAAGATTGCTTATTTTTTCAAAATACATTCCCATTATATATTAAGGCACGCCTTGTGAAAAAATATTAACTTTAAATGTCATTGGTATCTTTAATTTTATTAAAGATAAAAGTATTCATTTGTTCATTCAATTAACCAATAGTTACTAGCACCCATGTGCCAAGCACTTGCTGGGAGCCACAGACAGAGGAATAAACAGCAGGTCCACCTCCACGCTCTGTAGGGAATGTTAAGGTCAGGCACTAATGGGGGCTCTAGGAAGAGGTAACAGAATGTGCACTGGTGGAGGGAAGTGTCTGAGGAGTCATGATTACAGCACAGCGGAGAGTAAAGGAATGCAAGGCCTTGTAGGCTTTTAGGGGCTTTAGACTTTATCTCAAGAGTAAAGTTTTAGGTATTGATCACATCTGCTGTTTTGATAGCTCCCTGTGGCTGTAGGGTATAAGGAAGGAACCTAATGCCTGCTGACAGACCCAGTTAGGAAGGAAGCTACTATACCGTCCCAGGAAAGGATGACCAGGCCTTTAGCTGGGATGGAGCAGTGGTGAGACAGAAAAGCAGACAGGCTTTAAGAGCATTGGTAGAGGCCTGGCATGGAGGCTCAACACATGTAATCACAGCACTTTGGGAAGAGGAAATGGGAAGACTGCTTGAGCCCAGGAGTTTGAGACCAGTCCGAGCAACACAATGAGACACCATCTCTACAAAAATTTTAAAATGAGCTGGGTATGGTACACACCTATAGTCCCAGTTACTAAGGAGGCTGAGGTGGAAGGATTGCTTGAGCCCAGCTTGAGACTGCAGTGAACTATGGCCACCCCACCGCACTCCAACCTGGTTGATAAGAGTGAGAATATGTCTGGGCTAGGATAACTTACTGAATGTGAGAGGTGAGAAAAAGGTAGGCGTGTCAAGGATTCTCACCATGGTGCTCCACTAATGAGGGCAGGGATAGTAGAGGAAGAGCAGGATTTTAGGAGGTGACCGTGATTCAGACAGGCTGTGTTGAGACACCCGAGAGACACAGGGCAAGGTGTTTCTCACTCTTCCTTCTCTCATGACCAGATTCCACCCAATCCACGGACATAAAGCAAACAAGAAGATGGCAAACACAGAGCAGCGGAGTGCAGAGGGCGACCAACCAACACTGCATGGAGACCAGGTGCTCCACCGACCGATTCAAAAGCAAAACAGCACTTTAAACAGATAGATGATGTCTGGGTTCTATTTAAAATTTTTTTTTACTAACTGAATTCATCATATCAATCTACTCAGCAATTCTATCTTCCTGGTATAAGAAAACAGAAACAAACATAACACTATCCCCCTTAAAAGGATAACTACTAAGGTGTCCTAAGCAATTGGTTAAAAAACTACAATAAAGATGCTCTAGATCTTACAATGTTAGTATATGAATAAATCACAGTAGCATTATTTAGCTATGAAGTGCTGGGTGCTCAATAATGATAGGCAAGAACATGTAGCCCAAAACACAATGAAACTTTCCTATTAATATGATATTATATTCTCTCTTTCAATCAACAATAAATATAATTTCTCTAATATGGGACTCAACATTTACAAAATTTTCCTTTTTGTCCATCCCATTTAAAACTGATTTCCCCTTACGGGAGCCATTTGGCTACTTAACACGGGCATGCTTAGGGGAATGAGTATTAATATTGTAGTTAACGAGGAGTTAGTTTATCTATAAATCAACACTGTTCAGGAAAATGAAGGGTACTTAAGGAATGTATAATTATATGAATTGATAATAATCATTCACTTAAAATAACATTATAAACCATCTAAACTACAGTATTGAACATGGTTTTAAAAAAATAAATTCCACAGATATCTAAGAACTTTGACCAAAGAGGGTTAACTTAGGATTCTTAGCCCTTCCCACCGTCAAATTCTTACTGGTAGGAACCCTCTCTGTCTTACCCTGTCTCAGAGGAGTCTCTGGATGACAGAAAACATACCTGGTATACCCTGTCACTTTTTAATAACTATGTCTAATTTAGCAAATGTCAGAACACCCGCTTAGTTACCACGTCACTTTTCAAAAACTGCAATTCCCTATTTCGATATTCATAACACATGAGGGCTGAGATGTATTGAAGGAAAGGTTTTCCTAGGCGTTGTTAAAAATCTTCAGGCAGCTAGAGAGGTGGCCTTGGGGTACTGGTGAGGTTCTGCAGTAGTCCCCTCACCTGCAGTTCCGCTTTTCATCATTTCAGTTACCCGTGGACAAGCACGGTCCAAATGTCAAGATGTTTTGAGAGAGAGAGAGAGAAATAGATCACACATACACACTTTTTTTACAGTATATTGTTACAATTGTTATATATTTTTTATTAATTATTGCTATTAATCTCTAACTGTGCCTGATTTATAAAACAAACATTATCACAGGTTATATATGTATCTCTATAGGGTTTGGTCCCATCCCTCGTCCAGGCACCCACTGGAAGTCCTGGAACTCATCCCACAGGAATGAGGGTCTGTGGCAAAGACCCTGAAGAGAAATAGGTGGTTAAAGTCAAATGCGTGGATGGTTTTCACTTCAACTCACTGTGACAATGCCTCTTTTAAGTTCAATAAACAAAATCACATTAAACTTACACTTCTATGCACCTACGGTTGCCTAGAATTATTTTAGATGTTTTTCATGTATGTTGCTAATCATACATTTACTAATTTTTTTTTTTTTTAGAGACAGAGTCTCACTTTGTCACCCTCGGGAGAGTGGCATGGCACACACAGCTCACAGCAACCTCCAACTCCTGGGCTTAGGCGATTCTCTTGCCTCGGCCTCCCGAGTAGCTGGGACTACAGGCGCCCGCCGCCACAACACCCAGCTATTTTTTTGTTGCAGTTTGGCTGAGACTGGGTTCGAACCCACCACCCTCGGTATATGGGGCTGGCACCCTACCCACTGAGCCACAGGCGCCACCCACATTTACTAAATATTAACAGAAAATCTTCCCAAACTCTCTTTTGTTGACACCATGTGCCCAGTTACAGGGAAGAAAGAAAATATACATTTAGGCTGATAGTTTAACCATCATCTCTGCTGGGAGAAATCTGAATTACAAAGCAAAGTTTTCACTGGCCCAGGAAGAGGATCTATTTCTACTACAGTATGGATTGTATGAGAAGGAAAACTGGGAAGTTTCCCGATGCCCCTAAATTACTTGTCTGGCCACTTTTTTTGTTGGGGTGAACTAATTTTCATAGAAATAAGGAGAGGATTTTAAAACCAGCCAAAATATTCACTGAATGAGTAAATGAATGACTGAAGTGCCAAGGACCTTTTCTGCTGGCTCTCCGTGGCCTGCCTTATCAGGATGTCCGTAAGGCCACATCTCCTTGGGTAAAGCTGCTAAGACTTCTTACATTTTACATTATCTTTATTCTTCTTATATTTGGCTTTTTCTTTTGGCTCAGGTTTACCTTTTTCAAAAAAAAATTTCCTTGTGTCTCAAGTAGAGTGAGGGGTTATCTTCCTTTTCCTATAAATGCTGTAGGACTTCTGTTATGTAGGCAGCCTCGCCTTTGGACTGGGGACAGCAGTTTCAAGGGACAAAAGGACATTGCACTGGCACACTATTTCAGTGTCAGGAATGTCCAGAGACATAGAGAACTTTTTTGGTGCTAATCTGGTCATGCTGTAACTCTTCTGATGCCAACAGCTCCTAAAGGGAAGTTGAGAATGTCAGATGGCATCCCCAAGAAAAACATCAAAAGTTGTCTGCCGGGGGCCCTCAATGACAGCTGCTCATTTTGGGAAAGACATTGTGGTAAAGACATGGAAGCTGAATTTGAAGGGGCTTCAAGAAGATTAAAAAGTGAAAGACATCAACTATTATCCCTTGGCAAAGAGTTTTCAACTTTAAATGATATTTAAGCATTTTATAGCTTTATTCCTATATTGTCATCAAGCTTCCTAAGACACTGTGAATTATATTTCTTTTTTATTTTTACTTAATCCTAATACTCTGCCACAGGGCCAAAGAAAATTTTATTAAGGGAAGAGAAACCTGGAAGCATTCAGAGATTATTATTAAAACCTTAGTAGTAAGTGGGCCTATATTCAGATTAGAAAAATCAATATACTCCAAAGACAAACATGATTTGGATAATCTAGTACTCTGCTTTATCCAGTCTATACTCAGGATAGACTGTGAAAATAACCAAGTGTTGTCTATACTCAGGAATACCAGACATCAGGAAACGAACTAAGAGGGTAAGAATGCAGTGGCAAAGAAAAGAGTCAAAAACTAAAAGCAGATCAAATATATCAGGAAATGGAAAAAACAAATAATTTTCCCTACTTTTTCTTAGTTCCTCTAGCAAAAATTAACTTTTTTTGATTGCTAGATCAAACTGAGAAAGGAATTTATGCAGGTGGCCTGGCTGCCAATTAAAGACAAATATTATAGTGTTTATTTATTTGTTTAAGTGTCACCCCAACCATGAGTACATTCTGAACTTCACAGGCCATAAGAAAAATTCTGGCTATCCTTAAAAAGTAGCCATCCTCAGTTTCCCCAATACATGGTGCTGGGAAAAGTAGATATCCAAAGACAGAAGACTGCAAATGGGGGGAAAGCTCTCCATGACATTGATATGGACAGTGATTTCTTGGTTATAAGCCCAAAAGCACAGGCAATGAAAGCAAAAATAGACAAACGGCATTACATCAAAATAAAAAGCTTCTGCACAGCAAAGGAAACAAGAGAGTGAGGAAGCAACCCACAGATTGAGGGAACATATTTGTAAGCCATACACTAGACAGCAGCTAAGATCCAAATACACAAGGAATTAAACTCCTTAATAATAAGAAAACAACCTATTTAACCCTATTTTAAAAAGGGCAAAAGACCTGAATAGACATTTCTAAAAAGAAGACATACAAATGGCCAACACATATATGAAAAAATGTTCAATATCTGTAATCATAAGAGAAAGGCAAATTAAAACTACATGAGATAGCACCTCACGCCTCTTACATTGGCTTGATCAAATTCAAAAGTTTCTGCACCTCTAAGGTCACAATCAATAGAGTAAACAGACAACCTACAGAATGGGAGAAAATATTTTCGTGCAATATATTTTATGAAGGGGTTAGTTAACAGCATTTACCATGACTTCAAATCAGCAAGAAAAAAAAAAATCAAACAATCCTATTAAAAAGTGGTCAAAAACATGAATAGAAGTTTTCTCAAATGAAGATAGTCTGATGGCCAAACACACATCAAACAATGCTCAATATCTCTAATCAGCAGGGAAATGCAAATCAAAACCACAGTGAGTATCACTTAACTCCAATGAGAATGGCTCTTATCAAAAAGTCCCAAAACAACAAGTGGGAAAAGAAAGGAACACTTATACACTCTTGGTGGGACTGCAAAGAAGTGCAACCTCTATGGAAAGTAATTTGGAGATGCCTCAAAGAACTAAAAGCAGACCTACCATTTGATCCAGTAATCTCACTATTAGGTATTTACCAGAAGAAATAAAAGACTTTTTATAAAAAGGACACTTGTACTCAAATGTTGATAGCAACACAATTCACAACTGCAAAGATGTGGAATCAACCCAAGTACCCATCAATACATGAGTGGATTAATAAAATGGAGCATTACTCAGCCATAAGAAATGCTGATCTAGCATCTTTTATAACAACCTGGATGTAACTGGGGACTATTCTTCTAAGTGAAGTATCACAAAAATGGAAAAACAAACACCACACGAATTCAATACTAACTTGGAATTAGTCAAACAACACTATGTGTACATCTGGAAGTAAAACTCAAAGGAAATCAAGTAGGTGGGAGGGGGGAGGAAGGGTTGGGAAAATTCATACCTAACTGGTACAATGCACATAATTCTAGGTGAAAGGCACACTTACAACTCTTGACTTAAAATAACTAAAACATATGTACCCCTGCAATATTGTAAAATTGTATAAAAAAAGATGAAACATAGAAAGTGTTAGGATATGGAGAAAAGGGAACTCTCACACACTGTTGGCAGTGGTGTCAATTAGCATAGCCAATTTGGAAAATTGTGTGGAGGTGCTTAAAAAAACTAAAAATAGAATTACCATATGATCCAATAATCCCACTACTAGGTACATACCCAAAGAAATTAAAACTATTTCAAAGATATGCCTACATTCTTATGTTCATTACACCATTATTCACAATAACTAAGATAAGGAAACAACTTAAATGTCTACCAACAGATGAATGGAGTTTTAGAATGTGGTATATATAGCCGAAGGAATACTACTCAGTCTTTAAAAGGCATTTACAACAACATGGACGAATCTTGAGGACATTAAATTAAATGAAAGAAGGCAGGCACAGAGAAGCAAATACCACATGACCTCATTTATATGTGGAATCTAAAAGAGTTGAGCTCAGACAAGTAGAGAATAGATGGCAGTTACCAGAAGCGGTCAGGGGTAGTGAGGTTGGTTAGGAACTGGGAGATGCTGGTCAAGGGATACAAAGTTTCAGTTAGGAGGAAAACATCACAGCATGATAATTATAGTTAATCATGTATTACAGATTTCAAAATAGATAAAGATTTTAAATATTCTCACCACAAAGAAATGACCTACCATTTAGGTAATGGGTATGCTAATTAGCCTGATTTGATCATTCCACAATGTACACATGTACCCCTTGTATACATTACATTGTACCCCATAAATAAATACAATTATTGTCAATTTAAAAAAAACCTTTAGAGAAAGAAAGTAGCTGTCCTCTATTTCGACCTTGTTCATTTAATCAGTTAAACAGTTTCTGTCCTTTTCAAGAAAGAGAAAAGCTAAGCTTACTTATAAATAGCATTATTTCCAAATCTTTAAAGAAGTTTCATCATCTTCTTTGAATAAGAATTTAAACTAAAAGATGTGAGTGAATAAAATATTAATATTATTGAAAAAATTTAGGAACTACTTTGTCTCAAGTTTTTGCTTATAATTCGTCCAAGTTTAGAAAGTCCAGGGTTTGGCCATAGTGGCCAGTACATCTGGTTGAGTGAGGGCTGAGGATTCAGCTGGCTCATTGTGAGTGTGGCGGAGCCAGGGTAGGGATTCCCAAGGTGTGGCTGGGTTGTCCAGCAGGGTAGGAGCCTAGGAGATGCTTTGCAAGGTGGGAAAACCAGTTACAAACAGGAGCACTGGAAAAATAAGTGAACATACTAAGGATAATGGGAGCCAGGTTTATCACTTCTGCAGAAGGAAATTACAACTATGAAACAGAAAAGGCTAAAATAAACCCCATGGTGTCAGACTGAAATGGCAGATAACAATACGATATCTATCAATAAATAGACAAACAGATATAAGTATATGTATATGTGAATATTTGTGTGTATGTTACCTAGCCTCCTCCCCAGCTGCGTTTGTTGAGGAAAATCAAAGAGCAATAATACACCAGTAGCAGCCACCATACCCACCACCTAGATCTCGAGTGCTAAATGCTAGGTATGACAAAAGGAACCCAGGCCTTTGGAGAAATGGCTGATTCCATCAGTGGGTCAAGGAAGCACAAGAGGGAGGAAAATCTTTTTTTTGAGACAGAGCCTCAAGCTGTCACCCTTGGTAGACAGCAGTGGCATCACAGCTCATAGCAACCTCATAGCGATTCTCTTGCCTCTGCCTCCCAAGTAGCTGGGACTACAGGCACCTGCTACAATGCCCAGCCATTTTTTTTTTTTTTTGGTTGTAGTTGTCATTGTTGTTTGGTGGGCCTGGGCTGGATTCGAACCCGTCAGCTCTGGTGTATGTGGCTGGCGCCTTAGCTGCTTGAGCTACAGGCGCCAAGCCAGAGGGAGGAAAATCTTAATGAGCTAGAAATTAAGGAAGTTCTCAAAGAATGACTGGAAGGTGCCAAAGGATATTGCAGTTAGTTGAAAGGGGCCTTCCCCTATTCAAATCTTGGATAAATAATTTAGTTTACTGAAGAAAATTAAAAGAATGAATTCCATTGTTGACTATCTTTGTTCTCTGTTGGGGCTGTGTGGTCTACAGCCTTCATCCTGACCAGCCTTCCATGAGACACGTGCCATTGATTACAAGGGAGACTAAAGTAATGGCAATTAATTGGCACAAATTCTTTACCAAAAATAGCTCAAATCTGTGCTCTGCTGACAAGATGCGTCGCTTGTTTATAATACCTACTATGTGGGCACCTACAGATCAGCACAGACACACTTATTTTGCTAGTAAGGTCCCTCTTTGGATCCAGAGAACCCATTTATTTAGGTTTTACTAGGATAACATTTGGATACAAGGGACAGTTTCAGTTGTTGATGCATACAGAAACATTTTTTTCTGTTTTATTCTTAATATCAGTTAGAGGAAAAAATTTTTTTTTCTGGGAAATAACTTGTAAAACATGGTATCAATTAAGTTGGCCTTAAATTTTCCCTTTCCTTAAAATCTGACTAATCTGACAAAGATTAATCACTTAGGGAAGAAAAATCTTTCTCATTGTTAAAAGTTTGTGGTTGGGAATGAAGCTTTGACTTTTACAAATAATTTTCACATTGAAATAATTTAAAACTCAAATGTTATAAGAAGAGCACTCCCAGATATCCTCCATTCAGATGACTCCCCAATTGTTAACATGTTTTCTATGTCTTATTCTCACATATGTGTATGTGTGTGTGTAACAGACGTACACATGTACATTGACTTCATTTACTTATACAAATTAAAATAATTCGTTTCTGAGATCAACTAAATTATTTCAACCACAGAATTATGTATCATTTTGTTTTTCAAATGATGCATAATTCGGGTTAAGAATGGTATCTGGTGGGTCTGGAAAAGCAGGAGGCTTTGTTTTGTCTTGGCGGGTAAATTTGGTGGGTAAATCACATGGATACACACTATGTGCATGTGTGTGTAAACTGCTGTACACTAGTCCTGTAATCTCACTAAGACAAGCAAGACAGCCAAGTGACACAGAAAGGAAGCCAAACAGGGCATGGTGGAGACTGTGACAGCAGTCTACTACTCCAGTAGATGGCTCCCATTCTGAAATGTGGCCTAGGTCGCACCAGACTTCCAAGTATTTTTCAAGAGAAGCTGAAAATATGGATTTTAAAGGGATGTTATCCTATTTTAAAACGAGACTTTTAAAATAATATAACTAGTTTGGAGGAAAAATTCATCTATAGCTTGTATACAACCCACCACACTACCAGCTGACAGGTGTAGTAACAATTAATTCCCATTGAATTTCTGGTCATGACTAATTAGAAAGTCCTACCACTATAAACAGGTAATACACATTGTGCAAAACAATGAAAAAAAATATGACCCCAACCCCGAGGATCCTGCAGTCAATTAATTCTCTTACAAAGGAAGTGATTCAATATAAACTACACTCTGCCAGCCAGGATTGATTCCATATTACAAAACAACATCTGCACAACAGAGCTTTGAAAGGAAACTTAGAGATTCTCACTTCTGGAGAATCTAGCTCAAACACGGTAATTAAGAGGAAATTTGTAATGATTCAAAAGAACAAATATGGTTGTTTTTAAATTTTTAATTTTTTTTAAAAAAGTATGCAAGCAAGAAAGGTCCTTTGCAATCACAGGCTTAAGATGTACCATAGTATTATCAGTATTTATATACAGTCATCTCTTGGTGTCCATGGGGGATTGATTCAAGGACCTCTCATGGATACCAAATTTCTCAGAAGTTCAAGTTCCTGATATAAAATAGCATAGTATCTGCATATACTAGGCAGGCACATCTTCTTGTATACTTTAAATCATCTTTATAGTACTTATTATACCCAATACAATGCAAATGCTATTTGAATAGCTGTTCTAGTATTTAGGGAATGAGGACCAAAAAAGTCTGCACATGTTCAGTATAGATGCAGATTTTCAAAAAATGTTTTCTATTTGCAGTTAGTCAAATCCATAGACGGGGAACCCCTAGATAGGGAGGGCCGAATATATTACCAATTAGTATGACTAATGTTTAAGTTTACATTAAAGTTTATAGTAAAATAGTGAAATTACCAGTAAAATTGATCTGTTTTCAATTTTTAAAATTTTATCATCTTTCAAGAACTATTTCAAGTCCTACCATCTTCATAAGGCATTTCTTGGCACCTCCAGCTGAAAGTGATCTCTCGTCCTCCATTAGACTTTCAGGATAATTACTGTTTCTAAAACTTACATGCCAATTAATTAAAGGCTGAATTGGGGCATCTCTTCTACTATACTTTTAAGCTAGTAAATATTTTATTGCTATCTTTTAAGTGTTTCTACATTTATTTTTATTCTCCAATAGTTCCTAGAACAAAGTTATGCCAAGGGTTTTGGTATATAAATTGTCTGTTACTTTGTCTGTGATAAGAAAATAGAGGGCGCCCAGAAAACGTTTATGGCAATTTGACATTATAGTGACAGCCAAGAGCAAGATCAATAGACTCATTATTTTCAACTAAATACAGAACAGTTGGATGCTGTCAAACTCCCATAGCGAGGTTACATGGTGAGGTCAGGTATGACACAGGCTGGAGATTAGTCATATACAGTAGGACCACGCTACAAAATGTCACGTGTAAGGACAGTACATCAACTCTAAGTCAGAAGAACATAAAAAGTGGAGAAAACAAGCATTTATTTTTATTACTTGTCATATTTATAATATTTTAATTTTTTAGTAAAGCCTGTTTTTATTTTTACTTTTATTTTTAAAGATTTAGAGGGTACAAGTGTTTTTCGTTACACGGATGAAGTGTATATTGGTGAAATCAGGGATTTTAATGTACTTGTTGCTTGAAAGGGGTACACTGTACTTGATAGGTAGTTCTTGATCCCTCAACCCCCTTCCTTATCTCCCCATCTCAGTGTCCAGTGTTCATTATTCTACTTTGTGTGACCATATATACCCATTGTTTAGCTCCCACTTTAACTATATTTGTTTTTCTGTTCCTGAGATATTTCTCTTAGGATGATGATCTTCTATTCCATCCAAGTTGCTATGATGACATTATTTTCTTCCTTTTTTATGACTAAGTAGTACTCCATGGTACACATATACCACATTTTCTTGATCCACTCCTCAGCTGATGGTCATGTAGGATGCTTCTATACCTTTGCAATTGTGAATTGTGCTGTAAGGAACATTTGGGTGCAGGTATCTTTGATATAATGACTTCTTTTACCCAGTAGTAGGAGTGCTGGGTTGAATGGTAGGTCGACTTTTAATTCCTTGAGGAATCTCTATACTGTTCTTATTGCACCTTAAGGAACTAGAAAAAAGAAAAACAAACCAAACCCAAAGCTAGCAGAAGAGAAGAGATCAGAACAGAACCAAACAAAATGGAAACCAAAAAAATACAAAAGATCAATGAAATAAGTTGGTTCTTTGAAAAGACAAAATTGATAGACCAGTAGTTAGATTAGCCAGGAATAAAAGATTAAGGATTTAATAAGCTCAATCAGGCTCAGTGCCCACAGCTCAGTGAGTAGGGCACTGACCACATACACCGAGGCTGGAAGGTTCGAGCCTGGCCTTGGCCAACTAAAACAACAATGTCAACTGTAACAACAACAGCAACAACAACAACAACAACAAATAGCTGGCGCGTAGTCCCAGCTAGCTGGGAGGCTAAGGCAAGAGAATTGCTCAAGAGTTTGAGGTTGCTGTGAGCTGTGACGCCACAGCACTCTGCTGAGGGTGAAATAGTGAGACTCTGTCTCAAAAATAATAACAACAATAATAATAATCTCAATCAGGAATGAAAATGGAGAGATTGCAACTGGATACCAAAGAAATACAAGATATCATCTGAGACTACTATGAAAATCTCTCCAAACATAAACTAGAAAATCTAGAAGAAATGGATAAATTTTGGAAACACACAACCTCCCAAGTGTGAATCAGGAAAAAATAGAAAATCTGAACTCACCAATAACAAGCAGCAAAATTGAAACAGTAATAAAAATTCTCCCAACAACAATGGGACCAGACAGACTCAATTCAGATTCAGAATTCTAGTGGACCCACCAAGAACACTGGCACCTCTCGTACTGAAACTGTTTGATAACACCAAGGAGGGAATCTTCTCTACTTCATTCTATGAAGCCAGTACGTATCACCCTGATAAGCAAAGCCAGGAAAAGACACACCAAAAAAATAAAACGACAGACCCTCATGAAACATATATGCACAAAGCTTCAACAAAATAAAGCCTGTGTTTAAATTTATAGTTTAGCATTATTAGCTAAAATGGGTGTATGGTCTGAATGTGTCTCCCAAATCATATGTTGAAACATAATTTGCATTGTATTAAGAGGTGGGGCCTTTGGGAGTGATTATATTATGAGGGTCCCCTCAGGAATGGACCCTTAGTGCCCTTACAGAAGAGGCCTAGGGAGTTTGGCTGCCCCTTCTGCCATGTGAGGATGTAGCAAGGTGGTGCCGGCTAAGAGGAACAGAACTCAACAGACACCAAATCTGCTGATGCCTTGATCCTGGATCACAGCCTCCAGAACCAGGAGCAGTAGATTTCTTCTGTTTATAAATTAACCCAGTCTAAGGTATTTTGTTGTAGCAACCCAAACAGGCTAAGACATTAGAGAAAAAAATGCATATTATTTATTTTCAATCCTAATTTCATGTCTAATCCTTTGCAGAACAAGCTTCATAGACCCTTTTATCTCCACAAGACACATCTTTTCTGGATGTGTGGTCCTAGTGAACCAAATCATGACGACGGAAGCAGGTCCAGAGACAGGAAGACTAAAATAGTTTGTACACGCTTTTTACTGAGAGGTGTGATTTCTCTGTATATTGTGCCTGGTTTGGGAGTCAAAACTGATGGTTGAAAGTGTGTTATTTGCAGAGATGACCAATGAAACAATAAAACTATCAAAATTAGAGAGTATTTATATATAAAAGACAAAGAAATAACTTCAAACCAAAATAATTCTTTGGGGGAAGAAATTACTAATGTAAAAATCTGACATTTACAGAAAAGCTTGTTTAGTTTGGGCTGGTCCAAAGAAGCATTAGTCTTAGATTTGATTTCTGGAAGACCCTTTTCAAAGGCTATACAAAAAAATTCCTAGGGATTCAGAAACTCTCCCTGATAGACACAGAAGCTATAACTACGTCTTTAGGGCTTTTTACCGTCTTTATTCGCTGGCTACATGCAATTTTCGGGCATTAAATTGCCCTCTGTGGTTTCATGAGAGGCAGAAGTTTATGATCATAAAAGTTACCTTATCCTACCATACCTAAGGTGTTATCCTGTTTGTTTTATTCAATTAGAGTTTAAATGTATTTTTTTAAATGTGTATTTAACATATATCCCACTTGTAAATTAGAATGTCTGGCCTTGTAGGAAGAGCACGTTAACCTGTAAAAGTAAACCTTCATAATTTGAATGTCTAAAGAGATTAATGTACTTTAAAAATATTTCTCTTAGGAATAAGGATTATGTCATCTGTTAATGTATTTTTATAGCTCAAAGGCTGTTTGGCTTTCCAAGGCAATGCTAGTCAGTTCCTTGCTTGTTCACTGTGAATGGATTGCTTATTTCTTTGCCTACTCTTTAATTCCAGCATATTCAGGAAAGGAGTGGTGCAGAGTAAATGGTAAATGGCATTTCCTATTTTATAAAACTGGCACATACAGCTTAACTAAGTAACATAAGGATGTAGGAATATAGATGGATTTCATGATTTTGCTCTATATACATACACACGCATAAACGTAAGGCTATAAACTAATTTCATTTAAGGTAAACTAACAGTTGCATAATTCAGATTTCTCAAAATTCAATTTTTTTTCATGGAAGATTTTACACAGTCAATTTAGCCCAGATTGGGGAAAAAAATCTATAAAAATGAACATATTATGCAGTATTCTATTGTTCTAATAAATATTCATAGAAACACTATAGTGTTTAAGGCAGTTTAAACATTTTATTATTAGGTTGATGATATAAAAAATAATTGTAAAATATTTAAACAGGGTACCCTTAATTCTACCCTGTAGAAATTCCTACTGTTAACTTATATATTTGTCTAGAAAACTTTATGTGTCTATACCCTATGTATGCATATCAACACATTATGGATGGGTCACTGGGTCACAAGTTAACTCATGTTTTCAAGCCAAACACTGTTGACGGATCACGAGTTGACTTGTGTTAGCTTTTTGCATTAGCTACTGCAATTTTTTTTTTGTAAAGTAGGCCCAGGCAAGGTTTGAACTCGCTACCCCCAGGGTGCTGGGCGCTGTAACCACTGAGCTATGGTGCCCAGCTACCTACTCCAGTTTTTCAAACACAGGGTAATGTACGATATTAAAAAAGCTTTCTTGATTGTGTCACCAGAATGATAGCTGGTGACATGGGTTAGCTTTTGTGTAAAAATGCCAATCAACAATGTGTTAAGATAAAATGATATGTAATATATAAAACGTACATTATATATTATATATAACATATATCATATAATCTGATCTATGTTTTTTAAATTATTATACCTTAAATTCTACAGCAAAGACAGATTTGTACCCCTAACATTCTACCTATCCTCCCAAATTTCCACCTCTTGTAGTTAGGCAGGACTATGTTACTAGCTCTGGTCAATAGGCTATGAGATACACACACTTCTGGGCCAAAGCAAAGCCAGTGTGCATGTGCCTTGGTGACGGAGGAAGCGCTGAGCTTGAGGCTGCACAGCCACAAGACTGAAGCAGCTTGAGTACCCAGTGACTACCTAAATAGTCTCCTGGATTCACAGAAGATTTCATGCAAGTGAGGAGCAAACCTTTGTTACTTTAAGCCACTGAGGATTAAGAGATATCTGTAATTGCAGCACAACCTACCCTACCCTAATCAGCAATCCTTTCATATCATCTTATCTGCACACTTCATTTTTCTAACAGCAGTAAAGATGTTAATAATTGATGACATATTTTTAGACTACTTGTAGTTTTGTTGTTGCTCTCATTGCTAAAAACAATATTATTAACATCATTTTACTCACACTTTTGTTAACACATATATGAATATTTCTGTGAGGGTAAATTCCTTGAAGCAGAATTGATGGGTCATAGAATAGTACATTCAAAAAGAAAATTTAAATAAGTAATACACTGATAATCAAAATTCAAAAGATACGTCAATACTAATATGAAACCAATATATAAAACACTACATGCCCACACAAAAGATAAAACACAAATATAGTCTACCAAGGAGAAGGCGGGGGAGGTTTGGAGATGAGGGGGAGGGGAGGGATGGCGATAAGGGGGAGGGGAGGCGGAGGCAATTGGTGGAATCTCACCTAATGTGCACAATGTGGGTTTGTTCAGCACATCCCCCAGTGAAGGGCTCAAGTACAACTTGAATTTTACTTTAGAGTCAAAAACAATGTAACCTAAATATCTGTACCCTCATATTAATTTGAAATTTAAAAAAAAAACTCAAAATGTACAAAAGCACTACAGTAAAAAAGTCTCCCTTGCACCTTATCACACAACTCTATTGCTTTACTTAGACTACAACCAATCCTACCAATTCCATTTTTTTGTTGTTGTTAAATCATAGCTGTGTACATTAGTGCAATCGTGGGGTACAATGTGCTGGCTTCATATACAATCTGAAATATTTTCATCCAACTGTTCAACATAACCTTCATGGGATTTTCTTGGTTATTGTATGAAAACATTTGTATTCTGCATTTAGTAAGTTTCACCTGTACCCTTCTA